>JABCJZ010000049.1:0-186830 GCA_013184445.1 Fusarium sp. NRRL 53497 | reverse complement strand
GCCCCCCCCCCCCCCCCCAGTCGGGTCAAGTACCGCCAAGAGCCTCTCAGTGGGGGCTTCGCGGGGCCATTTGATGCGCCGCTGCTTTAATCCAGAGTCTTCACGACACCCAAGCCGGACAGAACGGCATAATACCAAGACTTGAGATAGCTATCGCCTTTCTATTTGACACCTCAACTCAAATATGTATATATATTATATTCTACTGAATAACAGGGTCTTAGAGCAATCTACAAGGGCTCAACTCACTTTTAACCCTTCAGATCTAGACTCAACCCACAGGTCTCACGATAACGGCCCATATCAGTCTCTCTCTACTCCGTATCCATTCTCGTCCTAATAAACCCTGTCTTACTCGTCAGCTCGTCGTTTGTTACATGCGCCTCCCTTGTTCAAAGCTCAGACTCTATTCAATCCATGGTTCCACTTCACGCCTCAGAATCTTTCCTCTAATACGCGTGTTGCATGCTCACCCACGCATATACGCACCTGGCTTATATCAAATTCAATATAAGATGGCATGAGAAGCCTAACGATGCCTAATCAATAGTTTCACAAAAGCAATCATCGCGTGCTCATATGCTTCAATCACCAACAGACTATTCTACTCGTCTGCTGCTATCCGTTGATTGCCTGCCGGAGATGATAAAAGCAGCGTCAGCACACCCCGGTACTTCCGTCCAAGAAACGGGACCTTGTCCCAATACGAATCGATATTTTCCCTCTGGAGAAAAATAAACAAGAACAAGAATTGCGGGCAATCGATATGACCACCTGAAGATCCTCCAGCCAATACCTTTATTTCTTGGCATCATATCGTTCCCTCAATGACGACTCTGCAGCGCTAACTTCGGCTTTATTACCTCGATTCATTGTCATTTATCCTTTTTCTCAAGAGATAGACTGGTCCGCAGCGTGATCATCGTCGATATTGCACGTTAACGTCGAGTTGCATCGTAAAAGCTCGTCAACCCCCCATGAGAGCGCCCGTTCATGGCGTTTCTATCGCTGCAGGCCGCGGCCGAAAGGGCAACGTCCCGGCTCTTGTTTCCTCTCTTGATTTGTGCACTGTTCCACTAAAAATTCGTGAACCCCCGTCTAGGCTCTGTTGTCTTTCGCACATGGCTAATGGTCCGTCAAATCAAGGTTATTTTCTGCCGCCCCAACGGCCATAACCTTAGACAACCTTATTTGCCCTGTCCAGCTGCGAGATCGATCCTGTGCTTATTATTTGTCATGAAACGGCTGGGCTACCAGCCGTTAATGAACACGGTATTGAAAGTGGTTTAGCTGTGGTCCTGAGAAGTCTAGACCTCCAGCTGGTACCTTAGGAGTCGGGTCCTTCAACTTGCAAAAGCTGATACCTCGCAAGACTCCATCGACCGTTACTGTAAACCCACAAGCTTGGAATTGAACCCATTTACAACTGCCTTGATTGAACTGACGTCAGTGAAGATGATAGACAGCACGCTACTCTAATTCCAGCAAAGTTTGTCTCCATGATTCGGGACTCTCCCAACTCCACAGCAATCAAATATGTCAATACACCGCTATTCTAAAAAGCGATACACGAATTGAATTGTCTGTGCAACATATGAAGCTATCGCGTCTCACCCACACGTTGCGAGAAGCGCACCAACTCTACGAATACAGGGACGTCAATTGACGTTGCATTTTTCAAGTCTTGGATATCTCTTGGAGATCTGATGAGCCCTGGATTTTGGTGCAGCCAAGAGGCCCAGAGATGCACCCCAGGTTCGCCAGTTACTCGGCGCCAAGGGCCAAGCTCTCACGTCAAGCTGCCAAGAGACAAAACCGCACCAGGTGGTGCAAATGAATAAAAGCATGATTTGACGATAGCTTCATTTATACATCATTCTCAAATGGAGTGTATTTGTTTTAGCCAAGGTTTTTTGTGCCTATCAAATTGCTTGCTGGAGGTCGCACATGTTAACAAACTACAGCCGATGACCCGACAATGACACGAGCTGGAGAGCATTATCTGCACTATTTTCTAGTAATCACATATTCGGAAGAGGTATGTATATAATCAACTCGATCTTGAAGGGTATTCTGTTATTTCCCGGCTATCTAAATGCGTGACTCGACGTGGGCTTTTCTTACTTCCATTGAGTTCTATCTCAAGTTGGTACAAGCAATCTACCATTCCCCTCGGTCAAACAAGTACAGTTATCCTACACCCCTCAAAATCTCGCAATTGTATTGCTAGCTAACAGTCTAGTTGACAACCAGGTACATGAGAGCAGACATGGCAAGAGATGCGCACATAAATCCCAAGCTGGGAGCATGAACAGCACCACTCGCTGTCGTGGGCGTAGATGTGGGCTCTTCGGTGGTTGATGCTGCTGTGTGGCTAGGAGCGCTCGCCTTTGTCACAGAAGTCATCATGCTAGGGGGAGCTGGAACAGGCAGAGAGCCGGTGGGCTGATCTGTGTCGATCGCGAGAACAGTGCTCTTGGTCGCAAGGTCTTCGTCCACTGAAGAAAGAGGCGGTCCGTTTAGACTACCCTTTGCAGTATCATCTAGAGTGGTGTGACCAGTCTCGATCAGAATGTTCTTCATGACCTTGGTGGCAGAAGCAGATGCTGTTGTCGTAGCTGCTGGCTGAGTCTCGGGCTTGGGTTGTTGTTGAGGTTGAGTCTGAGGCTCATTCTTAGGCTGCGTTTGGGGCTCATCGACGTCTCGGCAGAGAACAGCGACAAGGTTGCCCTTTTGACCACGGCTTAGAAGGGATTCTGAACTGGCTGACACATCGCCACAGGATGCTTGGATGAAGCCTTGGGTTTGTCGGACTGAGTCCTTGCAAGCAGCACTGCATGCCTTGCCATCGGTGAAGTCGCTGGGAGTGCATTGGGAGAGTGGTGTGTCATAGGCTTGAACGCAGGTCTCTGGGAATGACTTGTCGCTGACGGACTCAAAGTCGGACAGCTTGAGGGATCCTGCTGAAGCGGAGCCAGCCATGAGGAGGAAGGACAGCTGAAGCCATCGTCTTGTGGATTGTCCAGTCATTGTGAATGTAGTGTGTTGTTTGTATGATATACAGTGAATGGTTTTTAGAATAGAAGTGCTTCGATCGTTAAGATATCGAGAGTAGACGTTCAATTATATGATTGAATGATAATGATTGTGGCTTGGCTCAGACACGAAGCATTGATATCATTCGATCAATAATAAACTGGCAACTCAGTTGAAACACGCTAGGATGCTGACAGCCAGGCTGACGGGACCAACACACTGAAGGATCTGGTCTCGGACCTCGAATTGAAGCTGCTCGTGGGCGAAGCAGTTTATGCGTTGTGTTTTAGTGAAACTACCCTTGGGGAGATCGTTTCAGCGGGAAGCTTGCGTGTAAACGTCGAACAGATGAGATGTTTGGGGATGATCAAGTAGATTAAGTTGTTTGTAAGTGATGGGTCGCTTTTTAATGATTCTGAAATGGAAGGAATTTGATCGGCGTTTCGTGTTTGGAAACGGGAAATGAAGGTTTCGTAGGTGATAAGATGATATGATGGTGTCGAGTAGGTATGATAGATGTTGATATGCGCGCCAAGTGAATTAATTGAACAGTGAAAATGCCAGCGACAGTGATTTATGAAAAGACAAAGAGTGGGCTCGAACAAGTAAATGTAGTAAAAAATGAAAAGAGAGTCCAAGTATTGTATTGTTTGTGTTTTGATGGAGTCGTGTGTGTGTTGTAAGGCGAGGGAGCACAGCTTTCCTCGGATTGGTGTCACAGCTGAAACGAGTGATGATAAATGTTTGCTCCTCTGTCGAAAAGGGAACAAAGAACTAGAATGGGGAGAAGGGGATTAAAAGAAGGGTATGCACAAATTCTCGGATAGTATGGGGAAAGGGCTGAGAAAGGATGGAGAGACGATCAGGGAGACATGCTATAGACATATGGAGCATCAGTTTACAGAAAGGAATATTTGATGCACATCACTAGCCCAGAGCCTGGTTAAGACGGCGCATCACAATTCGAGAGCACTAACAGCCCAAGCCAAGCCATTGGATGGCTCCGCACCTCACTGAGTGATCATCAGGGGCGTCTCTTGTCAAAGTCTGACCTTGACCCTGAGCCTGACGTCACACCAAGCATAACATCTGTCGGTGTTGAAGTCGTTGTGTTGTGTTTGCTCTTGAAACAGCACGACTTGTGGTATCTTGAGTACACGTACAGCATGGCTTTTGTACTCTGTTTGTCTTCGTATTCTTCTTTGAGTCTTGGGTCTAGACGAGACGAGACTAGATGAATTATCGCGTGGGAAAAGAGAGAAAAACTTAGTTCTTGGGAGATGGACGGTTCACACGTCAGACTTGTTTCAGACCTTTTGTTTCGGCTTGACGCACAGACAGATCAAAGCCTCGAGCGGGGAACGCCAAGAGTCTGAGAGAATGGGACGAGTGCTCGAGTCAGGAGTTTCTTCTAGTGAGTTTAGAAGGTTCTTTGACTTCTATTGACTTTGACACTATAAAATACAACTGGTGATATTTATTTAAATATTATCGAGTAATTCTGGTTCAGATACAACATGCATTATTGACTCTTTATCCAATATCCTGAACCCTTGCTCTACCCTCCCTGCAGTAAGATTTGCCCATCCTTTGGCGGATCGAAAAGTGGAAATGCCGTCTCCCATCTCCCAACGGGCGACAAGGTACAGTAAAATGTGGCGCAATAAAGTTCCGACAAAGCAATGTACCCTTCTCAAAGACAATTCAACTGCTTCAGTCCACGAGACAAAATACGCATAGGCATAATCAGCACCCAACAAAGAGTTCACAACATGCGTAATCTGTTTGTTGCTGTTTCAGAGTCCTCGGAAACGGTTCGGCAGTCATGCGGAACTGCTTTTCGATCAGCGGCGTCTAGCCCGTTTTCTCATAGATCGACAGGACAATTCCTCCAAGGGCATGACCCTTTGAATCGAGTCTCCCATTTGAGTAAAAGACTCGACATATCAGGCATCGCTCCCTTTCTACCTCGGCAAGTCAGGGGGAATCGTCCCGCTTGTGAAGGGTCTTTTGTCCTTTTCTTGTGACATCGTCATAAGGATATCGTAACGCCTTTGTATCCGTAGCGTCGAGAAGAACAACTTAGTTCAGCCACTTGGATGCAAGGTCCAAGGGCTGTTTGCTGCCGCTAACAAAGCTGTTGCCAGTTGTGTGTGACACCAGAACTTCACAAAGATGCCCAGCCAATGGGACATTCGGTACCATCATCCCTTGATGCACCATTCACGATCTAGACCTACTATTGTTGAGTTGGTCTACAGAATTCATCCATTGTGTACTAGTTAAGAACAACGGCTTTGTCTGTTTCTGTTTCGAGTTCGGCCACTTGCCCCTTAAAGCTCTCTCTGCCTCTGAACCCCAATTGTTGCCGAGTACTCCGTGCTGATGGGTCATTTGATCTTGACAGGCAGGGAACTGATAGACGATACTACCTCAGCCTCGGGTTCGACGTCATTGACATAACATATCGCAAGGTGCTCCTAGATTCGTTGACGAAGCTGGGCTTATACGGTGGGATCATCTCACATATCATCCTGTCATCTCCTCGGGTCCGCTAGGTTGGCTCAGAACTGGAGTCCAATTTCGCGACAGAGTGATCGTCACTTCAATCACCTTGATAAGACTCCGAGACTCAAGATGCGGCCCTCAAGTGTCGCTGTCTCAATTTTTTGTTTTAGTCAGGTATGTGAACTGTATCAAGGTAGCTAGCTGGTGCAGCAATATTGGCTGAGCGGTACATCGCATCGACCTCGATGAAATGTCATAACACAGCGAAACCCAATTCAAAATAAACCTTACGAGTAATTTTGGTTACTCTATTTAATATTGTAATGTTCGGGCACACATCAAAGGGCTGACAATAATGGCTCTGTGCGGCTGCTACGGTTTGAGTTTATGGAGGTGCTGGGTTGATGAGCCAGAGCCAATTACGAGAACTCTATATTTTCTTGTGGTAGTTCATTAACATGTAGAGTCTCTAGGGTATCTCTACTGTTGTGTAAAGTCAATTAATTATAGGCCTCTTTGTAGGTTTCGCCACGATTGTCGTTCCAGCTTGCATACGGAGCATTGGCGCACTCTCTCTCCAGACCACCAATGGTTTGACAAGAATATTAACTAATGCCGAAAGCTTTTCGCATCAAGTAACAGTTGAATGCGGTTAACCATTGCTCTCTGAAAGAGTTTCGGATCGTTTTGGTGTTGAATAGTGCAAAGAGTCTAAGAGACAATGTCCAAGTTATCAGCTATTTATGGTAATCGTCCTGTGTAAAAACACCATGATTCAATGCAGTGACATAATCCACGATTATCGCGGGAACACCGGCACGCAATTGTGGACGTAATGACACAATATGCCAGTATAACAACTGACTAAATTCTCTAGCACAAATAAGACCTTTTCCTCTTTCATTATTTTATTGCATGAGACTCGATGAGCCAACACCATATCTTTCCACCCTCATGAATTATCACATTGCAAATGTTCTTGTCTTACCCTAAAGACAACCGAAAAGTTTTCTTAGGTGTGCTCTACTTGAAGCGAAGTAACCTCGCTTATTGCCATAGAAAAGGATCGATAGCTCAGTGGTAGAGCGAGGGATTGCAGATCCCTAGGCCGCGTGTTCGAACCACGCTCGGTCCTCTCTTTTGCCGACCCCACGATTTGGTCTTGGTGTCGTGTCCTCTTTTTTGTGCCTCAACGCCACGTCTGCATCCAAGACATATGCACAAACAACATCACCGCATTCACAAATAAAGTCAGGGTTCGATAGCTCAGCGGTAGAGCGAGGGATTGCAGATCCCTAGGTCGCGTGTTCGATCCACGCTCGGACCTGACCTTTTGCAGATGAGAGAGAATCTCATTATCTTTTTACTTTTGCTGCTTATTCTGCTTCAGGCAGACACGAACAGTCAGACTGGCCAAGCATTCGTCTTGGCTGCTTTGTGTGGCCAGTGGAGTACCATGACTGAATTGCCAGGATGACACTTCACTTAATTGAGACCTCGCTTATACTCATTTGGCCATGTACTCAGTTTTATCACCTAGGAACTCAGAGTTCTTCTTTTACTTAACCGTGCAGTGAAGCAGAATCGCCGAGCAATCTCTGTCTTCACGGCTCTTATTATGTCACTACTACTAAATAACTCAATGTAGTACATAGTAGAACGCTTTGGTATCACAATTGTATGATTATCAGACTCGATGACTATCTCTCCATTTCGCCAATAGATATGCCTCCCTCTAGCCTACAAGAGGCTGGTAAGATCACTGGCCACTTGGTGAGTGTTAACACCAAAGTCCTTAGGAGAAGTCTGTCACAAATGTTAGCTTCAATTCGATTCGTCAAGACTCAAAGTTCATACCTGAAGGTGGAGAATACCATCCTCGATAACGGTCTCGTTGTAAGATCTCTTGGTCTGATCCACAACCCGGACTTGGACAGTATTCTTGTCCATGGCCTCAAGGAGTCCCTCCTGAAGCATCTCATCCTCGCCGTACTTCTCATACTCAAGCTGCGAGACCAATCCCTCCAAGTAAGAGAAGTGAGATCGTCCAAAGTTTTGCTCCCAATCGTTGTCAGTGGCCTTGGCCTTGAGCTTTTCAAAGTTTGCCTCGAAGTTGGGAACAATAGTGATCTCTTGACCGAGGATCTTGTTCAGCTTTTCTTGGACCGTCTTAATGTTGGAGTCATAGTCGCTTCTGATACCGGCTCTGGCAACATAGCTCATGGGTCTGGCAGTTGAAGAAGCTTCGTTAAGAGCCTTGGTCAGGTTGTTGGAGTCAACAGCATAGTTGGTGTTAGTGCCGAGGTTGCCTTCGGTGAACAAGATAACAAGTTCACCGTCAGGAGAGACCTTGGATCCACAGTAGGACACTGTCTTCTTCTCATCAAAGTCCATGGTCAGAACATGGGCGGTGCAGATCTCGTTGATCTCATCCTTAGCTCCATCTCCATTAGAGTCAATGAAGTACTTCAATTGATATTCAACACCTTCAACATAGCTAAACAAAAGAGATAATAGTCAGCAAGATGTGAATGATGATAACTTGATCGAATGACACATTCTTTGGGCTGTCAAGGACCAAGTTGAAAGACTCAAAGGAGGGGAACGAACTTGACAATAAGATCTCCCATAGAGGTTGCGCCCCAAGATCCCTCTTCGGCATAAGGGAAAAGAACCTTGGGATCAATGTTGATAGTCCATGGCTGGCCAAGAACATCTGAGAGCTTCTTTTCGTGCTCTTCCTTGGTGTTCTCCCAGCTATCTCGGACTGTGGTCATGTGTGTCAGTGACATGATCAGAGAGGGTCAAGATGGAGAAACATACTGTTCTTGCGGACAGCAAGGGGAAGCTTCTCAGCGGGGGGAAGTCGAGACATGGTGTATATAAGAAGGGATGGGAAGATGTTGGTATAGTTTGGAAGGGTGTGCAGAGACTGTAGAGATAATATTGATACTGATCGGAGGGAGAGCCTTGTAGGGCGAGCTTGGCTTTTATATCTGTTTCTCGCATCTGAACCCCTGGAGAAATATCTCTCGACCGGCAACTGACAACCGGCGGTATTCTATCAAGCTAGACTATCTATAGAAGCTGTAACACTGGGACAACGCCAACTATTGTCATGACAAGCTTTCCCAACCCCGTTCAATCCAGCCTGTGACCAATGACACGTGCCAGACTATAGGGCAAACACAGAGTTGCCTAAGCTACCCATAGCAAGATGGCGTTTTCCCCATGCCAAGAGCTGCCTAGATTGAGGACCCTGCTTGTAGCTGCCTTCGCCCTATTGGAAGACTTGGCATAGGGATGTTAAGGAGAAATTGGTGGGTGTTTTTAATCTGCCTTACAACGCCAAAACGCCCAGCTGAAAACATAGCGCTTGCTAGCGTGTGATACCCCGACCAGGCTGAACCCGCATTCCCTTGGCTCGAACGACTTCATCTTTCAGGGGTTCACTTAACCGACGGGTAAATAGTTGATAGATAACGCTGTTCATCGTCTGTTCACTTTGTCGTTAACTTTTGCACGTTTCAGATCAACATATCAGCTTCCCGCAGCATCGCAGCTGAACCATGTCCCTGTGAGTTCCCCTCTCCGCCTTTTGCCTCTTATTGGCCAAGCTCCTAAACCTGCGATCAGTCCACTCAAGGCCAAAGTCTCGATCCGCGATAACTGGGAAAATCCAGAATGCCCTGCTCAAGTGTCTATGAAAAATGTCAAAACGGTTCTTGGTCTTGATGTTCACTGTGAACCAGAATGGCAAATCCTAGTGTCTGAACTTGGAAGCGTTTGGGAAGACAAGAACCAACTGGTATCTTCAGTGGCATTGTTCATCCAGACTTGGTTTGATGCTCTCAACGACTTGCTCGAGGATGAGACTCACGAGGCTTGGACGGATAACGTCCTCACTAAGATCAGGGAGTTCACCTCGAGGCTGAACTTGAATGTTGGGGTATGTTTATAAAAACTCTCAATCTTCCTCAAGGCTCACAGTGGTGTGTTACAGGTACTCGAGACTGAACGACCCTCAACCAAATGGTCTGAAGGACAACGTGGGTTCGTTCTTTATATCCCTAAGGCGATGGTTTATCAGCCAGCTTCATTCGCCGGGCTATTGAAGGAACGGCTTCTTGAGTGTTTCGAAGAAAATCAGCCGTCCAAGTCGTTGCCTATTCACTCCACCACTGGCGATGAATGGGCCGACGTAGGAGCAGACGAACCAGAAGAGGACACCACGAAACTTCCAACAGCAAGTGATAAAGCCCCAGCTGTTGATTATCTCCCGGACCCAAACACTATGCCAAAACCTGGAACGCTTCTCCAGCAAGCTCCCTATCACCTCTTTGTGTATGCCTCTGGAAGCAGCAAGAGTTTCAAAATTGAAATTGAATGCAGCCACAGCCAGACATTGGAGGTTATGTCAGAGTATTTGAAACGATGGACGAGAACCAATACGAATCGTAACGATAAGGTCAGTGCTCCCATCCAAGGCTTAGAGTGAATCTGTCTGATATACTATAGCCTCCCGCTGTGGAGATCACGCTCAACCATGCTGCCTGTGGATTTGGCCTCGAGTGTGATAAGCTTACCTTATTCTGTGAGAATCGATATGGAACTATCTACAACATCTCGGCTACTATGATTTTGAATCTAGTTGAGGGAGTGTTTGGCTATGAGAGAATCTATGGTGATTCGAGTTCATGGCACTACCGCAGAGAGACACCCTTCAAGAGACGTTAAAGGAAGATATTCTGATGGATTCGGGTGTTCTTGTGCGTAGGTAGTATGTCTTCTTGACGGTTAAATAGCAAAAAAAAAAACATACAACACCAAGGATTCGCTGGTCGTCACCGACCCAACTACTNNGGAGAGCGGACGGGATCCCGAGTTATCTGATAGCTATGGTCGTATGTACTGAGCGGTAAGATACTCAGATCTTATATGTGAATGTCTGGGTCCATAGTTACCCTTGCAGACTACAGGGGGCTTTCAACTGACCTTTCAAAGAGCAACTCGGATTGATAGCACAAATATCTCACATCCCAGCTAATGCTTTAAACCTCATAAGCCCCCCCTTAACATTCTCCCTTGGCTAACGATGTTTCGTGGAATTATCTGTGCAGCGTTGGTGGGGATAACCTCAACTCCTTGGCCAGGTGCGAATACGAAAGCGAAAACTTGCACTCGTATTCGGTACCACTATCAACCTCGTTCCTATGCGCTGAAAAGAGGGCTATTGACTCTAGAAACATAGAATAAACCAAGGATAGTTATGACACAAGCTTACGCTCCGGGCAAAATCATTGGTCGAGACCGAGACTGCGAATCCTTCTGCGTATCAAGATGTCGATAACCGACAGTAATCTCCATGGCATTGGCCTGCGGCGAAGCCTGGCTTGCATACGAGAATAGTAGGAACCAAGAGCGGGAAGTCTAGGACATGACGGTAGAAGTTGTTCTTTAATGGCTGCCCTTGGAGAGTTCTAGTATTTCCTCTGTCCATATAAAACTCACTGTTTCCCGCAACTTTATGATCTGTTAAACAAACGACAACAAGCTCTTCTCTCTCTTCGAATGTTCTCTCTCCTCTATTACCCTTTATGGGTTTCCGCTGCCTTTCTGTTTGTCATCATTGTCAACGTATTATGCCAAAAGCTCCCCCGAAAAGCAAGTGAACCACCGCTGGTGTTCCACTGGCTCCCGTTCTTTGGCAATGCTGTTGCCTATGGCCTCGACCCCTATGGATTCTTTGTCAAGTGTCGAGAAAAGGTAGACATATCTTCCTTTTTACTATATTCTCTGCTGACTTTTCTCCAAGCACGGCGATGTTTTTACGTTTATCCTCTTCGGTCGAAAAATTGTTGCTTATCTCGGTGTCGACGGCAATGACTTTGTCCTCAACAGTCGAATTCAAGATGCCAACGCCGAAGAAATCTACAGCCCATTGACTACCCCCGTCTTTGGCAGCGATGTCGTATACGATTGTCCCAACTCGAAACTCATGGAGCAGAAGAAGTTCGTCAAGTTTGGTCTTACACAAAAGGCTCTCGAGTCACACGTTCAGTTGATCGAGCGAGAAGTTCTCGATTATATCCAAGCTGTCCCATCTTTCTCTGGAAGATCTGGCATGATTGATGTTTCCAAGGCAATGGCCGAGATAACCATCTTTACTGCTGCTCGGTCTCTTCAAGGCGAGGAAGTTCGAAGGAAACTTACGGCTGAATTTGCTGCTTTATATCATGAACTCGACCTAGGCTTTACTCCTGTCAACTTTTTGTTTCCCTGGGCGCCCTTCCCCCATAACCGACGCCGAGATGCTGCTCATGCAAAGATGAGGAAGGTCTATATGGACATCATCAATGAGCGAAGAAAAGGGGGAGGCGATTTGGAACAGGGTACCGACATGATTGCCAATTTGATGAGCTGCAACTACAAGAATGGACAGCCCATTCCTGACAAAGAGATCGCACACATGATGATTACTCTTCTCATGGCAGGACAACACTCTTCATCGTCTGCTAGTTCATGGATCATACTGCATCTTGCTTCGTCTCCTGATGTCGCCGAGGAGCTTTACCAGGAGCAAATCGTCAACTTGAGTGTTGACGGGGTTCTGCCACCCCTTCAGTACTCAGATCTTGACAAGCTTCCTCTTCTGCAGAACGTCGTCAAGGAAACACTCCGAGTTCACTCCTCCATTCACTCTATTCTGCGAAAGGTCAAGAGACCTATGGAAATACATGGATCTTCTTACACTATCACCACCGACAAAGTCCTCCTCGCTTCACCAACTGTCACGGCTCTCAGTGAAGAGCACTTCCCTGATGCCAAAACTTGGAATCCCCACCGCTGGGATGAAGCCAAGGAGGAGGCTGAGACGGACGAGGTCATAGACTACGGTTACGGAATTGTATCTAAAGGAACGAAGAGCCCATATCTACCTTTTGGTGCTGGTCGACATCGATGTATTGGAGAGAAGTTTGCCTATGTCAACTTGGGCGTCATTGTTGCCACTTTGGTGCGCAACTTTAGACTGTCAACTGTTGATGGCAAGCCCGGCGTTCCAGCAACAGACTACACCTCTCTCTTCTCAAGACCAGCTCAGCCTTCATTCATAAAATGGGAACGCAGAAAGGGCTGAGAGCACAGTTGGATAAGAGCAACGATAGATGATATTGGTAACCTTGCACAAGGTCAAGTCATCCATCATCTTGTAAATCATGTCACAGGTAAATAGGAATGAGAATGGACACATAGCTTTCTACAGTTTCTATTCAGTGGAAGCTAATACAAAAAGAGGAGCATGCGCACGGCTTCGTTTTCATGTTCATCAATGAATCGTCAACCCTAGGCTTCATCTAGCGTTCATGGTATAATAAAGATGCCCTATTTCCCACCTCTACTGTTGCGAACCACCCTGTCCGTTAGCACCACCGGCGCCGCCAGGAGCATCACCGCCGGGACCGCCGAAGGGGCTGCCACCACCGCCCATCATAGATCGAGCCCTGTAAATGTAGTTAGTGACTGTGGACTGTGACATGAGCAGAAAGTGTATCTTACATCTCTCCGATTTGAGGATCGGACATGAGGGAGTTAAGGTCGGGCATACCACCGCCAGTCGAGTAGCGGTCGGCCATGTCGCGCAGGCGAGGGTTGCTCATGAGGTTGTTCATAAGGTCAGGGTTGCTCATAAGTTTCTGAGCCATATTCGCAAACATTGGGTTGTTCATGATGCCACTGAGATCGGGCATACCACCAGCACCACCAGCACCACCGCCGCCGAACATGCTGGCAAGGTTGCCAAGATCGGGCATACCACCGGCACCGACATCACCGCCAGTGCTGGGAGAAGCACGAGGAAGAGAGTCCTCCTCAGCCTCCATCTCCTGAACACGGCGCTTGGCAGTCTCATAACCCTTCTTCATGGCGTCAGAGCCACCGTTGCCCTCATGCTGAATACCACGGTCGTAGGCCTCCATAGCGCCGCGAGCGTCACCCAGAGCGAAGCGAGCGAGACCAAGACGAGACCAGGCCTTTGTGTAAGCGGGGTCGATAGCGACAGCAGACTCAGCGTCGGCACGGGCGGAAGCGTGATCCTTGTTGGCTGAGTGGGCAGCGGCACGGTTGGAAAGGAAGACAGCGTTGTTGGGGTTGATAGCCAAAGCCTGGGTGTAGAAGTCGGTAGCGGCCTTGTAATCCTTCTGGGCCATGGCAGCATTGCCCTTTGACTTTAGACCCTCGGCCTCCTTCTTCTGCTCCTCGGTGAGCTCGACGGGCGCGGGGGTAGGAGCGGCAGCGGCGGGCTTGTCGGCGCGGGCCTTCTCGAAGACAGAGTAGATCTGGAGGAGGTTCTGAGATCCGATGGCGGCTGAGACAGCACCAGTGTCGGAGGGGTCGACCTTGAAGGACTCTGCGATGCAGTTGATAGCGACGTCGATGGAGTCCTTGTCGTCAGCGGTGAGGGTGCCGTCATTTGTTGAAGCGGAGAGGAAATCGCAGATAGCGAGCGCAAGGCGCTGCTTGGAGTTGTGAGTAGACGCCTGTAGTAAAGAATTAGCCACATATCCAAAGCAAGAGTCATGACGGTTATGCAGCCATGCTTGATACTGCGGGGGATTGCGCTTACCATAGTGAATGGAGAAGACCCGTAGGACAGGTCGTAGAATGAGAGGAGTTGAAACTGAGGAGAGTATTAAGAAACAAGTCCAACTGCAAAGATCCAATGGGAACAAGAAGAGGAGGGTGTGACTCGGTGAGGAGGTGCAGGCAGATCCTAAGATTAAGTGCAAACAAAAAAGGGCCCCGCGGCTGAGGCGTCGTGGAGTTTGGGCTGGAAGGTTCCACGTGGGGCTGCCAGCAACCGAACTTCTCGATGTTCAGGTGTGGGGGGAACGACGGCCACCTCAAACTTGGGGATGGTACGTACAATATCAACATCAATATATCAAGGGCAGTTGTAGAAGCGTTCATATATAGTTACTGTGCAACGAGTTCTTTTGGCTTGCATGAACCGTGCAACAGCCATCAATCAATTAAAGAGGTGAATTGTTTATTTATTCCAGTGTACCTCGCTGTAATGCCCCTTCGACTCCTGGGACAAACCCCCCAGGCTATACAAATCCAGAACTCCGATTAATGCAATTGTCATCAGTGTCCATCATTTCCCCTCAGAGGTATGGACATCCTCTGCCTCAATCATCTCATTTTCCAACTCGTCGCCTGGCTCTATCGACGTTCTTCACCCGTCGGTTGCCTAGAGCGGCCACCTTGCGGTACTTCGTGTAAAGTCTAAGAACATCCTTAAGTACCACATAAAGGCATCCGCCAACAAGACTTCGTCCCCATTGCTGCTGGAGTAGTCCAGGTCGCATTGTACTTCCCCGTGAGAGCGAAGACCCGGCAGTCCATTGCTTAGGAAGAGCCAGACGCAGGAGCTCGCCCATGGCAAACGACACGCCGGGAAGGATCAGGGCGCTCACAATAGCATTTGATACTCCGGACAGAATCGTTCCCAGACCGGGTCGACGGGCGGGAGGTGCTTGAGGAGCCTCATGCTGATGCTCTTGAGCATCTTGGTTTCCATTTCCAGCCTCAGGTTCAGCAGCTGGTGCAGGGGCAGCAACTGCATCTTGGGCCTGGTCGTGGGGAGCTTGGATTGGGTCGTGAGGCAGGCCTTCTTGAGCTTCCTCAGCCGGATGCGGCGCAGGTTCATTGATGGCAGGTTCTTGTTGAGGCCCCTCATTCTGTCCAGCTGGTCTCTCATCAAACCCATCAAACTCATCTTGGTCGTCCCTATCGACCTCCTCGATGACTAGTTCGATGACGACCCCTCCACCCTGCTCACCATCAGCGTTTTGGCCAGCTCCAGGCCCCGCAGCATCATCGAGACCCTCATCATCAATCTCGTCACCCTCGAGAGCTTCGATGAGCCCGTTGAGGAAACCCACAACGCCACCTTCTCCGTTCCGCTGCTCAGGTTGCCGCTCGTTGGCGGGAGGCTGGTCTCGTCGAGGCTCAACTGGGGGAAGCCCCATGATCTGTCGATTGAGATTCACCTCATAAGGGAAGACGAATTCGCGCCACAAGTTGAGATAGGCTGATCGTACGTAAGGGAAGACAGCCATCGCGAGCTGAGGTGTAGGAGGCCAGGCTAAGAAGTTGTCATCGTGCATGACTTGATAAACACCGTACTATATTTTTGTTAGCTGCGCCCGTTACTTTTCGGATCTCTAAACATACCAGTGAGGCTGTGGATAAGAAGATCTTGTTACCAAACCACGGCATCAGCTGTCCGAGCAACAGAGCTGGTCCCACGTTGGTCAAAACCAATGCGTTGCCCAGTCTTTCACCCCCTGACATCAGAATTCGTGATGCTTCCCCGTTGGCCCAGACCTCATGACCAAGAACATAGTCTACTAGAGCCTCGCGGCCTGAGAAAGCCCACATAGCGAATGCGCCATACATCTGTAGACTAAATTGTACTCCCAGTGTGGCAGAGGAGAGCAGCATGAAGGGACTCGCGCGTGTAAACTTGGTTGCAACAGCATCCGTCATAGAAACGATGGGATCCCAGAGGCCCTCCAGTTGAATGCGATCTTTGCATACTGGACACTGGAGCGGTTTGTTGGAGCGCTCACAATCTGTGACCCATGAAAGCATGCAATCCTGGTGGGCTTCGAGGGTGCATCCGCAGGGGTCGACCCATGATCCCGGGGGATCTGAGGGATCTTCGTCTGTCAAGCAAATGAAGCATCGTCGGGGAGCGTCGGCGGGTTTTGTGGGAGGAATAGCGGCTATGCTGGGCGCATCTTGGATTTCTGATGACATGGTCGATGACTGCAACCTCGGGTCGCGTGCCGAGCGGATAGATCGGTGATTGTCGTACGGAAATTTCTATCGATAAAACTTCGTTGTCTATTGCATCTTAGGTCGTTGGAATATCGTGGATAGGAAACCGATGTCAGAGATAAGCACAGAAATAGAAGACAGCCTTGTCTTCGATTTGCTGAGATGCTGATGTTGGTTGGAGGTGGCACGGCAGCGGGCTGACCTCGAGTGGAGCCTGACATCACCGATAAATCCCACTTACTCCGGCAATAACGCTTGGGCATAAGCAGCCAATCACCATTACGGTCTTTTATTACAACGCAAGTCTGGCATCACATTAACACCGAGATGTTTCTGCGGATGATTGCATGATTTATGGGCCCTCATTTGAAAGTACATATATTCGACCTAACCGAAGGAAGATAGTCTCTCTAAAGAGAGCTCGTACTTGGCTTGCCTGGTGTTGGACAAGCATTGAATCAGGCCCCAGATGAGATGAACATACCTGATGCCGCCTTTCCGAATTCGCTGAGCTTGAAAATCAGATTGACCTGACGAGAATGATTCAAAACTTCCTGATGTCTGTGGTATTCTTGCAGCGCATAGCATGTCTGTTGCCGGCAGAAGCCTGATGATACGTGCGGCCGGTGGTTTGGAGGGACAGAGTTTACTATGGCAAAGTCTTCTTTATTTCCACGATGAACATGATAAAAACAGGTTATTTAAGCATTTCGGAATTCAAGAACGGGTGAGTGATAAAAACTCACCGGCAGAAGTTGTCATCATTGTCCTTGACACCCAAACTCCCTTGACATGGTCAACCCGTGGTCTGGCAAAGCGATCACTTCGTCACCGTAAAGAGCTTTATCTTGGATTAGCACCCCGACCCCCTTGTCCTTGTTAAATCCCGAGTTTCTGGGGCGTCGACGGGAGCTAGTGACGTTTGATAGCCTGGCAACAACGTATATTAAGTTCGTGGGGAAATGTCGTGGCGCACTTTGACATTTAACCTTATGACAGCATCTACTTCACTACCAAAATATGCGGTCATTTATGGAATTCTCTGTAAACAAATGGTAGCTGACAATAAGCGTAGTCAATGTTTTATTGCGTACACATAATCTTCGGTAGATGGCTGTGTCTTCCTTCGGTGCGGCAGTATGAGCAAGTTTCAACACCAGGAAAGTGCAAGGTTGTGAAGCGGGCTCCCGACCACAAGACAACTCAGTTTATCCACTGATTGTCATTCTAACTCTCGTCATATCTTGAAAGCTTATCCAGTCACATTTAAAGAGCCTTCCCCGCCTCTTTTGGTGCTCGAGGAGCTACGGTAGTAATCCAGAAGCAAATGGCGCCTACGACAAAGACACCACTAGCTTTGGTCCTCGCCGAGATGGCCGTCTCGACCACGGCTGTAATTCTTTTTAGTCTTACATATCCGACAGATTTCAGATCGAGGTTGTGGGAAAATGGAGGCGAAGAGGGTTGGAACTCCAATCCCAACCAGCGGATTTACTACTACGCCAACCATCGCGAGCCGCCAGAGGTGCCTCTTATATGGAGTCAAAGGTACGATATCCAATATGGACATCAAAGGGCATACGAACTGGAGCTCTACTAATGTTGAACGTATCCAGACTATACACCTCAAACCTCGCCATCGCCATGGCTGGGTTGGTCGTCTTCTTCGCCCGCATCACCATGTCCCATTTCCTTTACCTTCCTCGCTTCATAAGTAACATCTACGATATACTACTCCTCGCGTTATGGATAGTGAGCATCGTAAACCAAACATCAGGCGACTTCTCCGATCCTAAACATCCAAGTCCGCATCCATGGTACCTTACGCGAGGGTGCTCTGTAGCTTGGGACAAGACTCGAGGGCGTTGCCATATTGCACAGGCGAGCTTCGCTGTGTCAGTCATGGCCGCGATTCTATATGCTGCGAGGTTGATACGAGAGGCTATATTGGTAGCATATGAAAGAGGACAGTGTCACCAACCGAAGTGGTCTGTCCAGGATATCCAAGACATGGAATCGATCGAGACATGCACGGATGATGACAGGGAGTCGGGAACTGAATCAATAACGAAAGAGAACCGGCAGAGTATGGCTTTGAGTCCAGTCCTAGCATTCTTCCCATCTTCAGACAATCGTTGGTAGAGATTGGGTCAACATAGACACTGTTGGAAACAGGCCGTGGTTCAAGTCAGGAAAGCACATTCACAATACAAGCAGCATGATACATCATTATAAGTCAAGACTGCAATTTGTGATCGTCATTTTGTTCTGATACTTGCACTCAGTAGTGCCGACAAGAAGTAATGAGTGGATCCATCGCTAATCAGATCTTCCATCCCCAAGCCATCCAACTTTCCATTCCCCATGTCTCATCCATCAGGGTTCCCATCGGAGGCGTTGAAGAATAGTTTATTTGTGCTTGATTGGTACTCGTTAGTACGCCATTCCCTTGAGACATGCACCAGACCAGGGAATACTGGAACTTACAGGGCAGCCGGCGCAGGTGCAGCTAGAGCCGCAGTTGCAAGAGCCAGAAGAAGCGCATCCACAGCCAGACATGATGATGGTTATTTTTGAAAGTGTTGGTGTTGAGTTTTGTTTGTGGAGAATTGAGATGTGGAGGTTGATTGAGGAGAGAAGGAAAATAGCGGGCGGACAAGAGGGGAGGTTCTTTTAAAATAGAGACAGCGTAAGGCGGCCAAGCTTCACAGGACAGAGACAGGCGGGTCAGAATCTCAATCAGCGTTTCACACCAGCCCAAGTTTCCCTTTGGCGGCCAGAGACGGCTCCTAAATGGTCCGATTTCTCAAGCTTGACCATTCTTATCGGTACCTTTTCCCAACTGAGTGTAAACACTCTGTGCATGACGTGGGGAGTCAGGTTCATGGAAGTTGATGATTGGTGCAGTAAGTGTTTCCTTTTCTGCGTCGGAACAAATGATGGAACGCCGAGTTCCGCACAGTAAACGAGCTTCCGGAGATGCCAAGACAACAAACGTATGGGATCTGGGGTATGGTTTATCTTTAACTTGACAATCCTTAGCATTTTGATGAGATAGCTTAATGTGCAACATGTGAATTTACCTGCATTTGGCAGTGAAGCTCTACGATGTCTTTCCCATGACCGAGGTCAGCGGGGTATGGAGGGGTAACCTGGAGCTTGTCTCAGGGTCCAAAAGTGACGTCTAACTATCTGATGTTCGCCTCTGTTACACAATCCAAGATATTGTATCATTATCCTGCGCATTCTTGCTCAACGAGGCCTGATCCTGGTCAACCCCAAATCAATAATCAGTGGTCGATTGAAGAATTTATACAGAAATACCTGCTCATCTCCATGTCACCGGGTGTAAAATCTGAAGCGACAACTCGCATTCTCACTGTAAGCAGTTCTCACGTAACCGGCCAACGGGTCGAGCAGGTGTAAAATACGCTCGATATATCTCTTTGATCCCTGAATATAGGAGTTGTCCCAGTCAATCAACAAAGAGTCAACTTGCACACTGACTGTGAACATGGCGGAATCGCGTGTTTAGCAAGCATTTTTCTAAAAGCTACCTATGTCTAGGTGGCAGTTTCAGCTACCCAAATCCCCAACCAAGCAAGCTGTTTTACAGTCTATCATACAAAAAGAACAGAACTGTTTGCCAAGAACTTGAGTCAAAATGCCCCAACTTTGCTGATGAAATGGCCTGTATCCCCTACCCAACGCCATACGCCTTTGATCATCCAATCATTCCTTCTTCTCCCGGTTCACTTCCTCTCGTACCTCTCTCACCACATTCATAAACTGGTTTGCACCAAGAGCCGTCAAAATATGCCACCAGCCGTGGAACTCAAGAAGCCAAGCCCAAGGCAATCCAATGCGTTGTCGAAGGTTTCTCAACTCAGCGCAGAACTCAAGATCGATATTCCAAATGAGGTATCCAAACAGGCAGGTAAATGTCGCAGTCCACACTCGGATAGACCAGTTGCGCACATTCTCTTCGGAAAAGGTTGGCTTGGCCCAGTGAAATAGATAACGGACTCGTACGCCGATGACAATGAGCGAGACCCAGAAGCCGATGACCTGATAAATGATCTTGGCAGATCTGACATAGAATACCGAGAAGGAGATGAAGAATACGGCCAGAATGATTGAGATGTAGCGAATGTTCTGGGGAGATTGTCGCAGAATGACGAGCGAACGGAGCATCGACCAAGACAACAACAGCATTGACAGTTCATCAACAAACTCAAGCGTCTGGCGAAGAGTCGCATGGAAGAGAAAAGATCCAAAGCCAAGAACCATGAGGGAAACAGACATAAAATCCCATTTCGGGTCAAGCAGTCCACGGCTGCGGCTACGCGAGCCATACATAGATCGCAGAGCAAAGTACACTACAAGCCAAGGTCAGCGTTTGAGCCAAGGTTCTGGGTTCTGCGGCGTTGTACAAAACTTACCGTATGTAATGTTTGTCAAGGCGTTAATAAACTCGGCAAGATAGAATGTGATAGCATAGTCTTCCTCACAAAAACTGCGACCGCAAAGTTAGCACCGCTAAGCATACAGATTAGGTGACGTCTTACTTGGCCCTGCTGGTAGGAGGACTCCAAACTCCACTCAACGAGTGAGGATCGCCATCGAAGCGAAGGTTATGATGTCCCATCTTGAATATCTCTGGAAGTCTTTCAAAAATGAGGTTATTTTCCCTCGTAGAACTCTTCTTCTTTGCTTGGATCGAGGCGTGAAGGATCAAAGATGCCAGCGGTTGGCTCGGGGATCCTAATCACGTGGCAATGTTCCCTGTTTTTTACCCTTCGGCGACCCGCGGACAGAATGATTCACTGACCAAAAACTGTCTGTATTTGTTTTATTTTATTATTTCTACGAAAGGGACCAATTATAAATTAACTCTCCAACACATCATGACAGTGCCATTTCTCTCACCGAAACCCGCTTCCTAGGTTGAGGGCTGAAGAGGATGAGCCCAGCAGTGGATGATAGAGGGGCATGTAGATTCGAAGCAGCCTCGGTTATTCGCGTCCTCTCATGATCTCTCTCACCCCTTGTAATTCCTCCCAAAAGTGTTTGGTCATTGCGTGTTTACAGCTCACGACCTTCTGTTTTCGATTCGAGATTTGCGCTTGCTGTTTGGCCACGTGGTGGTAGTGGGAAGACAACTGGCTATGTTAGACTTGCGATCTTTTGAAGGTGATTGTGTCAACTTACTCCAGTCGCACTCTCAGGAATTCGAATCTTTCCGTAGCTTTGAAGCATCTTTCGCTTCTCAGTTTTCCTTCATGACTCCAACATCTGGCACATAGATGGGTCGCGGAAGCTGTCCAGCAAAGGCGTACTACACCTCACGATAGGCAAACTGCATCGATTGGATGATGAACCCAGTGGCATCGAATTCCTCAATTCCCTTGTCGACCATCTTCCGCTCCTTTGCCACATACTTGCGCGTTCGAAGGCAAACCATCATTGCCCAGATATCATCACGCTTGGCCTTGGTAGAAGCGCGAGGAGCCAGCCAGTCGAGGTAGGTCGTGATCTCAGAGCCGATAGTATCAGGGATGCGCATGATTCGAATGAGTCCGGCGACGTGATGCTTGAGACGTGGCGATTCCTTCACTGTGGCCTGGCTATAGACCCAAGGCTTGTATAGTCCAGGTGGTCCTTTGTACATCTCTGGCGGGGTGAAGCGATACCTGTACCATGTTCCGTCACCAAGATCGCGATGCCAGTAGATTCCCCATTCAAACTTGTCAGAGCCAACGACATGTTTTTCTGTTCCATCTTGGCCTTGGAGGCGTACGACTTCGAGATTGCTTGTGTCAATGTCGTAGCGATGAGCGATAGTATGAGCCGGCTCTTCGGGGACAGAGATGGTCATGTACAGCGTAAAGGGCTGCAGCTGTTGAGTAGGGTAGCTCATCGTTTGGGTTTGTTTTCTTGTTTTACTCGCGTCGTAGATGTAGTGAGAGGTTTGTTGAAGTGAAATATTTGGTCATGTTTAAATGTGTTTGCAGCGTAATAAAAGGCCATGAATTCGCGAAAGTTGTGTAACACGGGCTGTGATTATTTGAGCGCTGCCAGTCACTGCCAGTGAATGCCATGGTCATTGACAAACCAACACCGGCTCCATTGTTTGCTCAACTTTGAGAACTGGATGATTGACAACGCGACTTTGGCTATCTTTCAAAAGTTGGCCGATGTTCTTAGCCTCGGGAGATTATTCGCATCATGAGTTCTCGTGTCCTAAAGAAAATTCCGGGCATCGGCATGATGGTTTCCCAGTCTAACCAACATGCATGAATGAGGTGCCGTAACGGACCGACCACTTAACAACCGCACCTATCTCTGTGCAAAGAGCAAAGTCAACCCCACAACGGAACCACTCCATGTCACAAACTTGGCCGTCATGGCGTCGCTAAAACGCGCGACCACACGATCAAGTGCCCGACAAGTTCTGGGGAAGCTCTCATTGTACACCGATAGGTGGAGATATATTCGGGGGTTGATGAGGGGTCGTCGAAAAGGTTGAGTGTTTAACGACATTTCAGCTCAGTCTTTCTCAGTCAGAAGTTTGAATTATTTCTTTATCTCAGTCCCTTCTGTACATGTCCCTTCGCGACAACTACAAAACCACGAAAAGAAACCGAGCTGTTTCAAGAACTCTACGTCATATCATCAACAGTTGATCTGAGACGATCCCGAGGGACAATAGCGGGGCATCCTTTGAAACCTTGCAACGACACTTCTCACGCGATACAGCTTGCGACAATACATAAGCTCGCAATTGTCGCCTCTGAAGCAGCCAAAGCCAAAGCCAATCGCAATCGCGAACGTATACCACATCATATACTTTCAACATGACCGGTACCGTCCCCGTTGCGAACGCCTTGAGCGACATCTATCCTCCTGCTGCCCTCTCTGAGCAAGGCCCCCGATGGAACAACCTCCTCAGCAAGTTTGAGTCCAATTACGGACATGCTGCTTCCTTCGTTGCTCGCTCTCCTGGGCGAGTTAACATTATCGGAGAGCATATCGACTACTCTCTCTACTCGGTTCTACCCATGGCCATCACTGCCGACACCCTCCTCGCCGTTTCCGCTACACCCGCCGCCCAAGATGCCAAGAGCTTTCGCATCCGCATCGCTAATGTTGAGGACGACAAGTTTGAGGCCGCAGACTTTGAGGTTCCCTTTGACGGGGATGTATCGATCGACGCGACAAAGCTGGAATGGACCAACTACTTCAAGAGTGGTCTGAAGGGTGTTCTGGACATGCTGAGGAAGAAGTACGGAAAGGACTTTAAACCATGCAGTATGAATCTGCTTATGGATGGCACTGTACCTGTTGGCGGAGGACTCAGCTCATCTGCTGCTGTGGTCAGCACGAGTTCACTAGCCATCATGTTGGCCAATGGTGAGAAGACGGTGGACAAGACTGAGCTGACAGAGCTCGCCATCGTGAACGAGCGTGCAGTAGGAGTTAACTCTGGAGGGTACGTAACCTTGAGCTTCATCGAATCTCACTAACACTGACTCAACAGTATGGACCAAGCTGCCTCGGTCTTCTCGGAGAAGGGCGCTGCTACATTCGTCTCATTCAGCCCAAGCCTCAAGGCCAAACCAGTTCACTTCCCTCCCACAAATCCCGAAATCACATTCGTTATTGTGCAGTCCTTTGTCACATCCAACAAGCAGGTCACTGGCCCCATCCACTACAACCTGCGCGTTGTCGAGTGTAGCATTGCCGCATCCTACCTCAACGCTGTTCTGAACCCACCCGGCACTCGACTTCCCGAGGATGCAGGCCCCCTGGGTGTCAGCCTCGGAGGTTTTAATGAAACATTCTTCTACCACCAGAGCGGTTCAGATTACTCCGCTGCCAAGACCCTGACCAAGGAGGAGGAACTGGAGAAGTTGATCGAGATCACCGAGAAGACCCTTACACAAGAGGAGGGATATACACGGGAGGAGGTTGCCAAGGTGCTAAACATTACAGTTGAGGATCTGGAGAAGCGATTCATGTCCAAGCTTCCAGTCCGTGCCGAGCGCTTCAAGCTCCGCCAACGTGCTCTGCATGTCTTTAGAGAGGCCCACCGTGTTCTTCGCTTCATGAAGCTCCTCGAGAACCCTATTCACACAGGAGCTACTGATACAACCAAGTTCAACCAAGAACTCGGCTCGCTACTCAACGAGACCCAAGAATCATGCCGCGACTTGTACGAGTGCAGTTGTCCCGAGCTGGATGAAATCTGTGCCATTTCCCTTCGGGAAGGATCTTACGGAGCGCGTGTGACGGGTGCCGGATGGGGAGGTTGCAGTGTGCACATGGTGCCGGCGGATAAGGTCGCGGCTGTGACACAGGCCCTGGAAAAGGAGTACTTTTCCAAGAAGAATTTGACAGAAGATCAGAAGAAGGCGGCTGTTGTGGTAAGCCGACCGGCAACAGGAAGTGCCATCTACTATGTTCAGGATGGTGTAAAGTTTGAGTGATGTATGAGCATAGCTAGTGGTAAAGTAGTGCATCAAGAAATCCAAAACGTAAAATGAACGGTAGTAAAGCTCCGGTTAATCATGAGCATGGTCAGGGGACAAAGATAATGACAAAGATTCCTCTAGACTTGGGCACGTATCCCACATGAAGCCCGATGGCTTGGCCAGGCCTTGTACGAGATCACCGATGTGACGCCTCGTGCTGGTCCAGAATATTGGCTAATCATTATCCGTGAACGGGATTATACCCCATTAGAGGAACTTATGCTGGAATATTCCGTAGGTGAGGCTCATCATATCCTTGACAAGACAAGGGATAAGAACGATGTCACGCTTTGAATTGCCGGACTCGATCACACACAAATGCCGAGATGACAACGAAACCTTAGCGGGTGAAGCATATTGCTTTTCCGGAACCCACGGGTTGCGGTGACAGGAAAAGAAAAGACAAGATGTGTTGTTGTACGGAAGAGGACAAGTCAAATTTCCGTTCAGGGGTTGTTTGTTTTTAGAATTTGGCGCCTGAGAAGAATGACAGAGTGCTAGTGGCGTTGAAGTTTTGTTTTAGAGTTTTTCTAAATATTAAAGGATGACAATTTGGACGTTGCGGTGCATGGTTACAGGTTGTACAAGTCTAAGGTGGCCATGCTTGGGAAAATCAAGATCGACAGGGTCGCTTTACTCCGTAACTCTGTGAAATGGATACGAGAGGACCATTGATGCCATCGTGATCCTTGCCTTTGGTACCCGATTCCCCGGGTCGATGGTTTTGAGAGCAACAAGATTATTTAATGCGGGCCTAAAGGCAGAACCGTTATGGTGACGGAAGCAGGCCGAGAATGGTGTTCGGGAATTGACCAGGGTAGATAATCATCTTCCGATGTGTCAGCACTTCAAGTCATAAATTCCAGTTTGGCTTTGTTGATCTGGGGGTAGAGGAACTGGTAAAATTGAGGCGGACGAATCAGAAACATGAGCTTGGGAAGGGGAAGGGGAAACGTGGGAGAAAATATAGAGAAACCTGGTTCCCGGTCGTCTGTCATTGTCTAGTAAAGCCTCACATCACTTTATGGAAGTCATTCCAAACCTTGTTTGAGAATGCCGCAGGGCGAGAGCATGTCACGTTTGTGGCGGTATTCGATATCAAAGATGGCTTATCTGAAGATTTGGAGTTGACGTGATTAATGGCCCGACCTAATGATGACAGGCTGAATACCAAGACTCTTATTGGCTGAGGTGTCTTTCTAGATTACTCATATCGCCGTTTCTGGTTGCCATGAAGAACTTTGTGAGACGACTTAATTCTTACAGGTCAAGTTTTGTTGATTCTTACTGTGCTGCAACGTGATGTCTGAGATAAGATCTAAGGCTTTGTGGCATAATTAATTGCAAATAATTATTTAAGGATTCAACAATTCTCCACCACTAATTAAATTGGTCTATGCTCCCAAGCTGGGGCTTCAATAATCTCACCACGTTTCCTCTTCTCCAGACCTAGACCCATGAGGATCTCATCACGAGATACTTTCACCTAAGACTGCAGTTGCTGTTACATGTCCGGGGCGGCGCGGCGCGGATCCGGATCAGTTTCCAGTCCAGTTGTTTTGGTGGAGCATGAAGCATCGAGTTGCAGCGTTGAAACGTAAATTAGCCAGTCAAGATGAAAAGTTGAGCAACGTTGTGATTTTGAGTCTGGGCAGAATATTTGCACAGGTGAGAGTTGAAGTTTGTTAAGGGATGCTTGTCTTGATGTTCCACAGCGGTGAATGTTTATAGACCGAGTCGATATCACTCTGTTCCATGCTAGCTCATTCTGCATGGCGATCTCGAGTCGACAGTTGCAGATGATCTTCCAGACTGGTTAGCCTGGTCAACGTTAGCTGTCATTGTCGTCGTTATTGATGCCGTTAAAGATCCCTGTGTCCCAGCAATGCATAAGGTTCTGATCAAAGCAACGACGCACAGCCCATGTGCTCCACAGAATTGCAACTCTCTTGTCGTTGCCGGAATATTGGTTCATCTACGGACTTGATTCTGGATCCCCGCGGTTATGAGTGCCGGACGAGGCTGGTCCCTGAGCTTCAGGGTTTTTCCTTGATGAAGCTATTCCGAGGATAGGCAATGTATTGGAAGCGAGGTTTGATCCAAGTATCCATAGCTGCTCTGCACTACGGATACGCGGTCAAGTTGTAGCAATGCCTGTTAATTGTGTCCAAGGCCTGTATGCTGTATGTTGTATGGCATGCTGGCTACCTCTTAGGCTGGGCTGGATTCCATTGGGTCGTCGTAATTCTCCAACATCAAGGCCAAGTCGGGTTTAGGGCCGGGCAGTGTCATGGATGCCATGGCCTCTTGACTCTTGTTAATTAGGTTCCCCTCCTTCGATCGTCAGTGAGAGCGGGTTTTTCCTCATCTTTACCAAGTATTTCATCTCTTCTCTTAATTTCGTCCTCATCCTCATTCTTGGTGATACACAAAGAGCTTCAATATAATAATAACCACTCGCTGCCCCTACAGTTTCAACCATCTCTTTTGGTCTTGGCTTCAACTGTCCCCGCTCATATCTTTACTCTTACTCTTACCCCAGAGTAACTGTATCGCATCGCATACCGCTATCTCACCCGCTATCAGTTGATCCCTGTTCTCTCCGGGGCGGCTTTCATTCGTGATCTGTCATTGCTTTTGGTTGCCTCATTCCCTTCTTTTCCCTCCAATTTCACACTATATATCTACTTATTCCGATATCTTCTCGTCTATCTTGACTCTTGTTGACCTTTTATCACTGGCGTTGTTGGCTTCCATCATCACTTGGAGCCCTGGCCAAGCCCCATACCAGACCAGACCAGCCCAGCTCCACTAACTTTGGGGGTTAAGTCGCTGGACTCCACCACCCGTACCCTCGGAACCAGTTCTCCTCTCAGCCCTGATTTAATTCCTGCTTTTACTCTTCCATCATCACAATCATCATGGCTCCGGACTCGTGGTCCGACGCCGATAGCGTGTCGCAAGCATCACAACATTCTCAAATGTCTCAGCAAGATACTGTTCTTGATCGGCAGTTAATCCGACATTTGATGCAACGTTATGGTCGTGATGGCATTGCTCAATTGATAAACGAGGAGGCAAATTCGTCTTCCATCTCGAGTGAGTAATTATTTGACTGCCCAATGTCATCGCTAATGTTTGTTTCAGTCAACGATGGAGCATCTGCCATCACCTCGAGTACTTTCTCTTCCGTCAAGTCTGAAGAAACTCCCAGTATTTTCGACAAAGCAAGCATACGAACATATTCATCCGAAAACTCATCTGTCCGAGGCAGTATCATCTCCAATGTATCCGCTCGCACTGCTAAGCTTCTTGGCCGCAAGCAGTCTGTCCGTCCATCCATCACACATGAAGAGGAAACTTCACCAGCTTCAAATGAATCGACGACACCCGCACCCAAACAAAAAGGTTCCTTCACGTGTGGCTTTTGCCGGGAAGAGGACATCCAAAAGACGTGTACACGTAAAAACGACTTGAAGCGGCATATCGAGGATTTCCACAACACCAACGCTCAATGGTTCTGTCGGCAAAAGGGTTGCGATATGGTTTTTGATTGGCAGACAGCATACAAAACCCATCTCAAACAAGCTCATGGTGGTTCGCGCATGGCTCTCGATGAAGCCAAGGTCAATCTATGTCCTCAGACTGTTTTTGCTTGTGGTTTTGAGAACTGCTCTCAGGTTTTTGAATCCCCCAACGATGACGAAGCCGACACGATTTTCAAGGAATTTGTAGCCCATGTGGTGAAGCATTTCGATGAGGGCTCCAACTGTGGAGAGTGGACCTACTCTGGAAGGATGAGAAACCTTCTTCGACAACAGGGTCTCGCGCGTGCTTGGCAGAGCTCATCGTGGGGCGAGGAGGAACGAAGTCAGTTGCAATGGCATCCTCAATCCAGCGGCATCCTGCGAAAACGCCTTGAGACAAGACATTTGGGCGATCTACAACTTCTAGTTCAGTATGCCATTGCTCTTGGCACAGAACCTTCATCGATTGAAAAGTACCGTGAGGACTTTATCAACCCTATCAAGGATCAATGTCGCCAAATCATCATGGGACACAAATCCCGGGCACCTCCTCTGCCACCCTCAGGCCCTTCTCCGAGTGCGGATCAACACCAGTTCCGCATTTCTCGTGGGAACACAAATAACCCCAACATGGCATACATTGCTCAACGTCGTGCTTATGCTCATAGACCCGGCCCTCTTCGTTCTGGCCGCTCCGCTCCGGCTCCGCGCCATACTATGCCCGTGGGTTCGGCGACTCCAGGATCCATGCCGCACCATTTCCAGTACAACATGGCTTCTGCACCCATGTATGATCCACGGCAACAACAGCAATTCGCTATGATGCAGCAGGCCAGTGGGGGGATCATTGCTGAGGACTTGCGAAGTTTCCAGTCTATCACCAACAATGTTCCAGAACAGGACATTGATATGCCCGATACAGATATGATGGACCCTGCATTCATGTCCCCTGGCTTTTCAGGTCCCTATGGACCTCAGGGTATAACGACTGCAGCTGATGGGGCATGTCTTACATCAACAGACCCTATGAATCCACACATGCAGTTTGGATTTGATTCGACATACACTTAGCAATTGGCTGACATGTGAAACTCTTCACATTGATCATGCAAGCATTCCTTATCACATATTTTCTTTGTATACATGTCGTCGAACAGAAGACGTGGCGTATCATCCTGACCGGTATTTTCCTGGTTGTTGGTTATTATGGGTGGGAGTATGGGAAGTCTTTGGCAGTATACTGTTGCAAAAGCCAGGATTGCATTATGCGTTTAAGGACATGGGAGTTTACTTGGTATGGATAGGTTACACGCTGCGTGTATTGGTTTTGATACCCCGTGCTTCAATCGTATTATTTTCTATCTTTCCGTTCACATCCTCTAACGACTCATTCGTACATCGCCAGTGGGCCTGCCCATAAACTCCTCGGTTATGACAAAATGAATGTTCATAAGGACGAAGGATGTCATAGTCAGGAGTGAAGAGTAGTCAATTCGAGTCCACATCCCGGTATCCGATCCATACACGGTAGGGGCCCGACTGCACGTTCCCGACCCGATGAGAAACATTCTCCTGATCAATCGGTTGACCTGCCGGCTTCGGAGACGCGGAGCCCCGAGCTTCCTTGAAGCTTAAGCAAGTTGTCGATCAAGATATTCACATCCAAGTGAAACAGTCTGAAACAAGGGACAACCTAGGTTGACATTGAAACATAACATTATAGAGTTTACTAGGTATGAGTATTCCAAGGGTTATGCCTCTTGTTGATGGCTGGTCAGTGGGGATGAGTGACGATATGTTACATGGCTTTGACGCTATATGCACAATATCAACTGCCGGGATTGATTCATTCACTGTTTACGAGAGTTCATCCGGATACAATGTCTTGATTTGGTCACTACGTTTAAGCTTGTGTCTATGAGAATGTAACTGTACAAGGCTTACAGACAGACGGCATCGTACAGGGTAGTAGCCGTGACATGGTCTTGAGTCTCAACGTTATGATAGAGTTCACTGGCAAGGTTTGTTTTCATCTGATAATTTGAAATGAACATCAAGAAGGATCTTCACTTGGATCAAGATCCCGAGTTCACAGAATAGTATCTCTGTTTGATGAAGTGACACTGACACTGCATTCAACGCATATTTTTCTCATCAACTAACAAAGTAAAAACCTCATGATTCTGAGAAAAATACCTAGCTCTTTTCTAAAAAATGTTTCATGGCGCTTTGTTAAGAGGCTATTAGTTGTAGAGTCACCAAGTGATCAATGCCTCGATTCGGGACGAAAAAATAGAAAGCGTCATAACAAAAACCCGGGCCGGAACCGCTTCACGGACGAGGTCAAAGCCCTATTTGCGGATAAAGGTAGGTTGAGATAAGAACTTGGAGGCTTGCGGGAGGCTGTTCCGATAAACCCAGGATAGATGATGCCGCGGCATGACAGACTGAGAAGGTTTATGACGGCTTGTCAAGGTGCATGTCACGGAATGTGTTTACATGAGTCTGTGGCTTGATGTCTGAGAGTATGACAGCAAAAATAGAGAGGATGTCAGCTTTTGGCGTAACTCAATGGAAGAACCGGGAAGGGCGTATCCCTGACAGGGGTTCTTTGCACAATAGGCTGTATGTGAGTGAAACTCTGAGGATGATGAGATATGCTAGAGATAGGGGACCTGCATGACCTCCACGTGGAGGACCAAGAAGGGAATGGATGCGACACTGTGAGTGTGTCTGTGAGTAAGCAATCACTCGACAAGAGCCAACAGACAAACTGCTCTGCTCTGTTCAGTCTCCAGACCCAGACAAAAGATCTACAGGACGGGTGGACCACGTGGGAGGGCGTTACAGAGGGTTTCACATTCATTCGAGTTTGAGGTTGATCAATATGAGGATTCCTCATCATCATTATCGTGAGGCTGGAGCGGATCAACTTGTCCATAACGTTTCATCGTGGCGTGGTCTCGACTTTAATGGTTGTGGGGGGAGCTGAATAGATAGTGCAGTTTGTGAGAGAAGAGTAGGGTAGGATGGATGAGGTACGTGATAATGATTGACAAATCGGAAGAGTTGGGTTATTGACAAGGGTTCCCGATAGAGAATAGGATGCCTCACAAACGACAGGAACAGAAGGAGAATAAAGGAGCATGCAGTTGAGTTGCGTTGTGTTGCTTTGCATTTGCTTCTCAGCCGAGTTGGTGGGCGATTCATCAATGCATCACATCGCATCAGTTACCCCAGCATTGACAGGGATATGGATATGCCCATCACGAGGCAGCCCAAGTTACTGTTACTCAAGCAAGTCAGCAAGGACCAGTCACCAATCCAAGAAGCTAACGGCCACGATCAGGATCTACAGTGCTGATCATGGTGCCCGAAACGCTTCGGTTGCATGAGCACCACGCATAGTCTATGTGTTATATCTGTACAGAAATGCAATGCTACTATGCTCTAGCAAGTCAACCACCACTCATATGAAAATGGTCCAGAAAATTTCGAGAAGAAAAAGCAAACGCCACAGGGAGGTGAGAGTGAGCGGTCAGGCGTCAGCACGGGAGATGAAGCAAAACAAACAACCTAATCAGTCAAACACAAAAGTGACACTTCACTTTTTGAAATAGTCCTCCTTTCTTTTTCTCCTTGTTTCACGGATATGGTGTTGTTGTCGACTCTTGGGGTCTCATTTATTGGGAACTGTACCACCACCATTGTAATGCCGAATGCATAGAGAAGTATCATGGGGGCTGAGGTTGAAAGCCAACGCCAAGATGAACATTCCAATGTCATCTTGCCAAGGACTCTCACCGTAGCTGGGCGAGGTCTGCCACCACTCACCACTCATCATTCACCTCACACACCCACACTGATTAAAAATGTTTTGACCTCTTTTTCTCTCTCTCTTTACTGAGGTTCCCTTCCAAATCCATTTACAGGGGATGTCTCTCTCCAAAGTGGCTTAGACACTGACCAGGCTCGTGTCATGTCCCCCCCATGTTCAATGCCTGTAGCCAATACTATCAGAATGCCACCCTCCAGACTCCGCACCGTAAGGTCTCGGCAGACCATTCAGACGCCGTCTTTCAGAGCAGAAGCCAGAGATTGGCCCATCGTCATTTCCCGCTGAAACAGGGTCGTCTGCTGGCCCGCGTTATTGCTGATGCGCCAAACTATTACGGGTCTTGGCTAGAGACTTGGGTCTTGGGCAGCGTCCCTCGGGATCCATAGTGGTAGTGGATATTGGTTGCGTGAGTGATGAGTTTCATCAATTCAGGTTTGGCCGATACGATACAGTACCTATTCTGAAGCCACCTTTTATTCTCATCGGGGATTGGTAGCAATAGAGTTATTCTGACTAAGTATGAACTCTCTGCGTGATCAACTTCTTAATACGTTTGAATCAGTTACGTACAATAGTCAACAGTAGTGGTACTTGCAGACAAGAGCACTTGCAGACAAACCAACGAAGCGAAAGGAAGCGAACAGAGCAGGGTTCATCATGTTGTCGATGTTGATGTGAATCGTACTCACTGACCTCACTGATAGCACGGGCTACGACCTACGTACGACCTACAACCTTGAGCCTACGACCTACGTGTTGTGGGATTCAATGTTGTACTCAATGTAATGTAATCTCTCTTGCATGCAGCTTCTAGAAAAACGGCAGAAGCTTCACTATGTACAGAGACAGAGTAATGACCTGCCTGTCTACGTAATATCTCACCGGTGTAATTTACTGCACCAGGGCCTTATTTTTGGCTACACTTACATTCGCAAGATGAGATGAGTTTTATCGGTAGCTCCAGCCGAATTTTTAATGGGATGGGATGGATGGTGTCGCAATTCAGGACTCGTCCTCGTCCTGGTCCTGCTCCGTACTCGTAGCCCCGTTGCTACCCAGCCGAACCAGACCAGACCAACTAAACCATACTCAACTTGGTCAGTGGTCACTTTAGCACCCCCGAAAGAGCGAACAAACTATCGAGCTTCTAGTAAGGCAGGCCTGAATGGCTTGTAAGCCACGACCATGCTGTTGTTGTTGAAAAGTCAAATATTGGATTGTCCCTGATGATCCATTCTATCAACATCTGAAACTCCCGGAAAAGTACATCATCGACTCCTCCGATGTCCGTTTTCGAACAGAACAGACTTTCTCACTTCTCTCAGTGAATGACGTTCCTGAAACGGCCTTGATAATCAACAGGGGACCCCCTTGTTGATGGAGTCACTAGCCCATAAACTAGCCAGGACATGGTTGAGCCAACATGGGCCGACCATGAGCGATCACTCCGGCAAGCCCGTTATAATGTCTCATCCAAGTCCAGGGATTCGAAGAAGGCTTCTAGAAGGGCTCTCCTACCCATTCTTTCCCCTGCCCTACCCTCTCCTCTGTCTCTGTCTCTCCCTCTTCCCCTCTCACCCAGTCACAGACACAGACAACGCTATCTAACGTACTTTATGTCTGGTTCCCCGTCTCAAACAAGGACCCTTGCGTGTCTCGTCGTGTCTTGTCTCGTCTATTCTTCACTCTTGCTCTAATTGATCTTGTCTCTGCTTTAATCACCCATACCCAACATACCATACACTTGCTATCGCATCACATTCCAAAGCGTTCTTGGTTTACGACTCAACGACTAAACTATCAAACACTAATCGTCGCGGGCTGTCGATTTCCCCTCGTTTCGCAATCACTCGCGCACACGACTCGACTCCATCGAAGCGTGTTTGCTGATCTTCTAATCGCCGGACGTTACTCACCTTTATCGACGCTCCTTGATCGCCAACTACGACGCTTCTAATACCTGTCGACTCGACATAACTTGATGATAGTCACGTCGGCGACTGACTCTTATTGCTGACATCGACCTCAACACGAGCCATTTCTCGTCCAATTCGCTGTCGATAAGTCACTCAAGCGCTGAGTGCGCGTTATCGCATCGTCGATCGACTCTCGAGCACTCAACACATCAACATGTTTCCTTTTCAAGTTCAAGACGACCAAGTGAGGGCGTTGTCTGAAGAGGACCAGCAGATCCTCTTGGGACTTGCCCGTCGCTATGGGGTTTCAAGTCTTGTCTGCGCTCTGAGCGGTCTGGGTGCTGGATGTGAGTGATTTCAACATAATCAATGTAAGCGTACTGACATGGATAGCACGAGCATCTACCTTTTCAGCATCAACACTTCTCAGCAACACCAGCGCTCCTTCACTAGCATGGAGCAGCTCTGAGGCATCTCACGCACGATCCGACGCCGCCTCGATCCGAACCCAATCAACATGGCAGGACAATGCCGGCGACGTTCCCTCGATTCACGATGGTGAGATCGGCAAAGTTGCCGATCGCACATGGCTCGACTCGCCCAATCTCATGCAGTCACCCATCCCTTCATGCGATGTCACCTCTAACCCGTCGCCCCGGCACGTCACACCAACCTCTAAGAAATACCAGTGCCCCATGTGTTTCTTGGACAACAACCCCGTTGGCTTTGGCAGGAAGAGTGATTTCAAGAAGCATCTCTACAACTTTCACGGTGCTGATGTTACTTGGCTGTGCAGAACAAAGGGCTGCCATCTTTCGTTCGCTACTGAGAGAGCCTACAGCACTCACGCCAAGGAGACACACCGCATGGACGCTCTTCCCAACAGCTCAGCAAAGACAGAGTTGTGTCCTCAGGTCGTCTTCGGATGTGGTTTCGCTAACTGCAAGGACCGCGTCTTTGAAGCTCCCAACAACGAACAAGCCTCATCCTGCCGCGACAAGTACTTTGAGCATATCGCTAAGCACTTTGAGGATGGCTTTGACGTGAACAACTGGGAGTACAAGGTTCAACTGCACAATCTCATGCGTCAGTCCAAGGTCAAGTCCGTCTTTAAGACTTGCATCTGGCCTAAGGAGAAGAGACTTCAACTCGTATGGCGCGCTCGCTCATCTGGCGATCTCAAGCGTATGCTCGAGGCTCGCCATCTTGGTGAAGATATTTCAACTCTTGTTCGTTTGGCTTTCATCCTCGGAACATCGCCTTTCACTAGCCCTACTACACCGCCACCTAGCGAGATTGACCTGCAGTTCTCTCTCCCCTTCCGATCTCAATGCTTGATGGATACCGTTGGCCATGCTGATGGTGGACAAGCCAAGATGGACGACAATATTAGTGAAACCAGCACACCAATGGTCACTGTCACAAAGCAGACTCCTCAAACACCGCAAGCACCTTCATTCCCTGCTCGCCGTATCAAGCAGGAGACAAGGCCAACAACACCAGTTGATGGCATTCCCGAGCCCATGGTTCGAGACGATTTCACTGCTGGTCCTCACCCGGGAACACCATTCCCTATCCCCAACGAGCATGTCTGGCCAGTTGACGCACCCAAGTTTGCTCCCGACCAGATGAACACCTTTGCCGATGCCTCAATGACCTATATTCTGCCTGGACAGGAGCTTCCTCAACACCAATGGGATATGACTGGCATGCAGCAGCATTTCCCTCAACAGGATACTGTCATGACAAACGTCTACATGCCTCCCCAGCAACCTGTAGCTCCTCGTCCTGCCACTCCTATCCCCTCAAAACGACCTGGATCTTGGGGCAAGCGACTAAGCCTCGAGAACCTACGTCCCAAGAAGAAGACCAGTGTTTATGGAAGCCCCTCTTCCGAGCACGAAGCTGTCCCTCCTGTGCCAGCCATGTACGCCGAGATGATTCCCACGTCTGTTCCAACAGGCTACGAACTGCCAATGCGAATGGGTCACCCTCATGGATACACATCAAATCCCGGTTTCATGCCACAGCACCAGCCCCAGCAGCATCAGCAGCAGTTTGGCTCGCCCACAACCTTTTACTTGGATGACGGGGACATGAGACTATAAGGCGTTTTGATCGGAACGGAAAAGCATTCTTTGAGCATCATGATTTTTTCTTCTTAACTCTGCATTACTATACATCTGTACTAATAACCCTAAAGGAGGACGAGGAATTTTACGACAGGATACCCATCCTCCACTGACGAACTTTCTCTTGTTACTTATTTCCTTATCTGTTTTGGATATATCCCAGCATTTGGGACCACCACATACCTATTTCCTTTTTTGTTATTGTTTTTTTTTTGAGATACCATGGTGTTGAAGAAGGATGGAATGAGACGAGACGTGAAGCCAAAGTCATGGACGCTGCTGCAAAGGCACAGAATTGTTTCGCAGCTTGTTTTCGCTTTTGCTTTCTCTGTTGAATATTGCATCTTTCGGGCGGTTATGCGAGGATTATTTTACCCGGTTTGGCAGATACCCTTGTGTGAGCCAGCGATTTGAGGATATGCTTTGGCGGGATACATGAATAGATAGGAAGGTCTGCATGTCAGCGAGAAACATGAATTAATAGAATCTTTAAGAATATGTCAAGTGTTTAGTGATGTGACTGAGATGTAACCTTGAGTGAAAATCCTGCAGCAAATGAAGAGGGTCTGTGATAGCAACTGCTATAGTAAACTTGGTGTTTATTACACACCTAAAGATAAGCCACTTGGACAGCATTGATGCTGCTTTCCTTTGACAGTGCTCTATTGACTATATATGTTCGTTCTTATAATGCTATTATTGGAATGATGGTCGTATTACATACTGAGATGGACTGTTGATGAGTGACAAATGGCAGCGATGCTCCAATCCAAGCATATTAGCATAATGCATAATCAGTCACGTTTGAAATAAAGATAGCTTGCTTGAATAATTATTAAGACTGTCGACGACAGAGGAGGAGGGCACACGGGGCTTTGGGACCAGACGGCCTGGCTGTTCATAACGCGATGATTACAGTGCAATGCATTCTGTGCAACACAGGGGAGGCGACAAGAGGGTAGAAAAGACATTGAACAGTATGAGACTTGATTAGTTGTGTCTGATGTATGTATATGATAACTCTGCGGGGTTCAATGATGGTGTTCTGCTGAGTTGAAGCTCTGGTCGAGTCAATGGAACTGCCTAATGCGGCAATCAAGCCAAGAAATAAAGATCCTGCATCAATACAACGAGGCTAGAGTGAACATCAAGACAAATAAGATATGACTCCCATGCCGAATGGTCGTGTGCTCGCCGAGTGTCAGCTGCATGACTGGCGAGGTGAGCTAGGATCGGACAGTACTCTGGAGACGATGGGCATAAAAACTGATATAAGTGATTCAAATAGTTGAGTAAGTTAATGGTTCACTTTTAGAACTTCAATTGCGGTGAGGAAATACTGTGAAGAAACAGAAAGAAATGCAGCTTTTGATTCTGAGGAGGTTAAGACATAGTCGTGAGGTGGTGCTCGAAGGAGGTACAGTATTATCGACGGCGAGAAAATAGCCATGGAACGGGCAATACATATTTGCCAACGGAGTATTGAGGCCTAGCCATAGGATAGAAACAGTATCACGTCGCAGAGAACGCCTTTGACTAGTCTTGTTCTGCTTGTCTGGTCGAGGGCGCATCCCTTCATCGTACCAACAGGTGGGAATGGGAATAAGAGAAGCCGCTATTACAAACACCTTAAGATGAGGACATCATATAATAGGAGAAATAGATGAAGCTTAAGATCTGGAGGTATTGAGGTAGGATAGAAGGTTGTTGGCCTTGGAAGAACACTAAACAGTGGCTACGCTGTGATGGAAGCAAGCCTCGCCCAAACATGAGAAGTAGGAAGCTCAAGGCCGGTCATCCAAAACATTAAAGTCTAGATGCCAAAGTCTATTAAAATACCGGGCGACTGTCCCCAACTGCCGATGCTCTATGGTGCCACGAATAGCGACAACAAGGTGGATGGGAGATCACCACCCAAGCGATGCCAATCACGGCCAAGCAATGACCCCCCGGATTTCGGTCGAAAGGATCACGTTTAACTGGCTTTTGACGAAGCATGCCGGTGCAACACTCTCTGCTTTATCTTGGTTTGAGTTCGCTTACCTGTGGGTACCATATATAAACAGAAACAAGAGTGACTCACTTCAACAAAGCTCAGGCAAAGCAGCTTGGCGCAGTGGAAGCGCGGTATGTCTCAACTCCACAACTCGAGTTCGAAAACAATACTAACTCATCACAGCCGGGCTCATAACCCGGAGGTCACTGGATCGAAACCAGTAGCTGCTAGAAGCATTCTTTTTTTGCTATTTGTTTGTTTTGATCGCTAAAGACAATTTTGGTGTTGAGTGCGAAGGTATGGTGTGAGCCTTTGTCACTAGTTTATTTTTGTCTTTAAGGGTGTTGTGTATAAATAAACACTGCTCTAGAGGGGTACTTAGAATCTCTCACTCTATTGTGCTTAGAATTCTCGATATCCTGAAATTGAACTTGTGTGCCGGATACGGCCCGGCACGGCGCAAGAAGCGAAGTGGGTCACACGGCATCGGGACGGAGGACCTGTCCGGCATACTTGCGGACCTATACGGAGCAAGTTCTGATGGCAGCGCGAGCTTCACGAGCTTCGCGATAAGTTAAATAGGTTTTCTTTTAACTATGTGTCCTGGAGTAAAGAGGGCGAACTCTCAGATTGGGCGCGAACCTCAGCACCTGTTAGTTCCCTGTTGGGAGCATGTTCCCAAGACACGCGCTGACAGGCAGCTTTAACCAAGAGCCCATCTAAACAACAAGACATCTATCATTATTTATTAATATGAATCCAATCTTCGAGGTGCTCGAGAGGGTTTCACATGGTTCAGAACTTCAGTACAGGTCTCAGGTATAACACTGGCTCCACTATCCCGAACTCTCAACCTTTACAACCTTATATCTCCACGGAAACATTTCAGATCAGGACAAAAGTTATTGGAATCGATTCCTCCCATGCTCTTAGATAAGGGAAAAATATTGCCAAAAAATATAAACGTCTCCCGACACGAGACTCGAACTCGTAACTTTCAGATTCACTTTGTAGTAAAAGTCTGACACGCTAACCAATTGCGTCAGCCGGGAAGGATGATGGGAAATGCGACCTACAATCTTGACCTCTATTCCTAGGTACCCCAATTGCAAGCAGGGCTGTAAGTAGACTTCCGCATTTATCCACAGTTACCAAGCTCTTGTCCGATGATATGTTATGCTACAGACATCTTATATATGAACTTTGGAGGTAAAGTCTTACTGAAGTGACTACTTTTCAAGACCAAGTTATCTGTTTGGCAGGGCGGTTAATGACAACTCCAATTAGATAACGTTCTACACCTTGAGCTAAGTCCACGGCAGACTCCCCAGTCTACGTAGTAGGTGGAACACTGAATACTTAACTTGTCCTGATCCTTTATTTTTTAATAATTATTTTTACAACTTCTGCAACACAGTGTTTACTTGTCTTGTTAGTTAAATGGAAGTTCGCCAAGCCTGGCAACCACCAATGCTTTATAGCAACTGGCTTGATTCCCAACCTCCTCGTCGGATTTGCCGTCCCAAAGACAATCTATATAGTGCTCGCTCTGTGCGCGGAGTATTGTCTAGAAAAGCGTACTGATTGCCTTTACGGCGAGTAGAAAGATCGGTATAGTTAACCCTGAACGCCAGATGAGTGGCAGAATCTTTATGTGTAGCACTTATCGCATAACAGTTTGGATATTTGTTACCAAGAGGACATATCTCAGTCCAGATCTTTAATAACGAATAGGAGGCATAAAACTTTCCTAATACCGTATTTCATCTGTGCAATTTTGCTGGGACGATGGCAATTGATAGTCTGATACCCTTTGCCAGTAAATGGCCAAGAGTATGGAAGTACAGACTATGAATCGATCCCATTAAGTGCATGCTGATTCTCGTCTTTAGACTTGCTCAACATTAAAGTAGACACTACTAACTTCAAGTTCCCATAACCGAGCCCCAAAACTAATGTTAGAGGCTCAGGGCAAACATCTATTCGCTGCGTATCTTAACCATCATGATTCACGCAGTTACACGCAGTGCCTTGACACTTCCGCCTTAATCCTAGAGTTTCCGCCTGGTTCCTTCGCCTTCCTAAACGATCGTGCCTGAGGACACAATTGAATTCCTAATTGTTATTACCCGTGCCTTTCTGCCCAAGTTCTGTTTATCCTTCTTCCAAACACCACCATCACCACCACCCAAAATGTCCGACCGTCCCTGCGCCCCCAACACCGACCACCTGGAAGCCCTCCTGAAAAAGTACCTCCGCCCGCATAATTCGGGCCTTCCAGGAGGCACCGCGACCCAGGAAGAGTTGGACTTTGCAGAGAAAGACTCCCCCATCAAGGGGGAGGATGTCCCCGATGGCCCTTGGCCAACATGGCCGCCTGCCGCCTCCTCCTCCTCTACCGCCGCCGCCACATCTTCTGCCGCCGCTCCCTCCTCCATCTCTCCTCGCCCTCGCCCTCAGGCGTCTTGAAGACGCGAGGTTTTTGTAAGTAAGTACCAGGTATATATTTTCTTTGCATAATATCAAGAACAGAGACGCTAACCTTCCAAATGAAAGTTACCAGTGGCCTCTTCCCCCTTGTCTCCGGTCTCGCCCCCTGTGATAGCACTACGGTGTACCAGCTAAGGTTCGTCTTTCAGTCCACTCATACATTAAAAATGAAGCTAACTTCCTATCAGATCTGGTGAACTCAGCTTCTGTTGAGCTGAGGGCGCCGTGTGCTCGCCGGCTCGGGGGTGGTTCTTCTAAGATGATAGTTTATATCAATAAATCCTGTGATACTACACTGTGCAGACAATATTTTATCGCCAGCTTAACTGAATGTACATGTCTGTTGAGAGTCTTGCAGCATTGGCACGAACTATCGGCGGGATCATACTGACATTTCGTCGTCTATGGGGCTTGTCAGCTTCTTGCACTGGCAGAAATCAGATTTGGGTACTTATAGTTTGCTGAGAAAGGCAAAGATTACATACTTGTAGCTGTTTCGGAAATTATCCAGATAGAGGCTAACTCCCGATGATAGTATCAGGATTTCGGTAGAGTGAAACAAAGCAATAAGCGTCTGTTGGTTCTATTGCATTGTGTTGTTTCGAGGCCAAGGGATGATTCGTGCTTGGACAAGCTCCCCTGCGAGCTTTTGTTTGAGGTGATTGTACTGCAAAAACTGAACTTGGCTTGGTTATAACAGGAACACATTCAGGGACATGGAGCAGTTTGCCGCGTCCTTCAGCTACGTGAGTTTAACCAAGATGCTCCATGTGTCAATCAAGCAGTGACTATAGTGATCCATTGTATTGGCAAATCAAGCCTGGTTAGATAGATTTTATTAGAAGCTTGTTGAAGTGGAAATATTCTGGCCTCATGTGAGAAGAATCCATCCTGTTGGATGTCACAAATATTAGTGTATGGGCTTCATATCTTCTGTTTAGAGGCACTTTCATTGAACACTGGTTAAAGAATCGTTATCTGGCTTTGTATAGAAAATTCCAAGCAAGACTCAAACTACATAGCTCTGATATTGAATAAATGGATGTAGGCTCTTGTATCTCTTCAGACGGTTTAAGGCTTCTAAATGCTACAATAAGAGCTACCTAAACCCTGAGTATTGTTTAATAGATATAATCAAAGACGAAGCACGAAGAACCTTATGGCGTCTAAGGAGACAGCTATTTCCTAAACCAAGAGAATACCAATCACAAGCCTATTGCCCAAGACAAGGGAATGCACGCCCTGGTCGAAGCAGCCAACATTGAACGAAGTTATCTTCAACTCGGTCAGCGACCAAAACCGCAAAGCAGCCGATGAGCAGGATCCCAAATCTAGAGTTTCTCCTTGCAAATGGTTGCCCTGATCATGTGTTACCACTTGCGTCTATATATACTGAACAAATGGTAGATTTGCCAATAGAGGAAATGAATGGGGAGCACAAGCGACTGACAAGGCGGCAGTGGCCCACCGCCGACTTCAGATGTCATTCAAAATAGTTCTTCTTTTATGACCGCGGCTGAAACTCCATGAGTCTCCGGCGACTCAAAAAGAAAATCACAGGTCATAGAAGCAAGCGTGAGCCTAGCGGCCCCAAGCTTGTAGTTGTTAGTCTGTGCCTGTGGTATTACTTGCCAACGCCAACACGGAGCTTGTTCACTCACAGTATTGGATGTGTTAGCCGCAGGATGTATGGAATGCTACTCGTTTAGATTTCTTCCAGGGTCAGCAAGCGAAGTACCATCTTACAAACAAAGATTCGACCTTAATTAATTTTCTCAACAAATATGCCTCCCGTCGCTGTCTATCTAGGCATCAAGCTATTGGATGCGTTCTCTAATATCATGATCCAAGGAGAACTTAGTAGTCCTTGACCATTGCGACTTCATGCAGACGGATAGCTGTTTTTTGTGCTCCGAACTTGATATCCAAAATATCCAGCCCGCCTCGGATGCTTTGCGACAATGTCATTAGTCCACAAGCTGTGCTTTTCTTGTAACAGTTGGCTGGAATACCTCTAACGATCCGATGAGATGTTACACGTGATAGTGGACCAATGTCTGATTGAGCTATACCTATTTTGGAAGAATGATCCACTGCTTGACCTTTAATGGACTAGCGCTAGGTTTAGCGGGGCGCTAGCATCAACGTTATCTCCAACCTTATTCCCGGAACTAGTGCACCTCGAAAATATCGCAACCGATTTTGATACACCACGAAACAACAACCAAAAACAAAGCAAAGAAGAGGGAATAGATAAAAAAGTTAAAGGAAACCAACGGCGGGAGTCGAACCCGCAATCCTCAGATGTATTCAGAGTTAATTGAATAGCTGCTTGATGTTAGTTTTGGCGATTCGAATGCAGAGTTGGAGGGGCACGTACAAGTCTGATGCCTTAACCATTAGGCCACGCCGGCGTATTGCCTTCGGCGACAGCTGGTTTTTACTGGAAGTATATAGAGGCTAGCAATTGGGCAGTCCCCACGTATGAAAAATTTCCCAGAAGGCTTCCAGGGACAGCAGCAACTCTGAACTACGAATAGATCATACACCTATCAGATTTGTATCACGCATTACTTAGAGTACTCTCAATGCAACGCTTGAATGAGCTCTACCAATGAACAATATGAGCTAGTATTCAAATTATCCAAGACGGCCGGGAACGAAGAGTCCTGACTCATCCACCGCCCAGGATATCATCCATAATCCTGGCATCTAAACGACACACACACATAGCTGCGTTTCAATTGCGTATGCAATTCTTACTTCTTAGTGCTATACGATTTAATCATAGTTATTACTCTATTTATCAATCCCATGCTCCTTGTTACGTCTCCGGAACGACTCCTCCTTCAACCATTTAAACAACTTCTCTATTCAAACAACAATGCATCAACCACCATCTCAATTGTTCCCTTCAAGATGGCCCATTTCATAGCCGCTACTGCCGCTACAGATCGTTTGAAACTAATGACACTGCATTGGTGTTCGCCTAGGTCACTTACACAGAGGAGCAGCAAGCATGCTTTTCAGTTATGGCTTGAGGGAAGAGAAGAAGAGAGGCCGGGATGTTATTATTATGGCCACTCGTCGACAGCTTTTGGACTTTATTCAAAGCACAGGTTTGAAATGCCGGAGTAGAAGAGCCAGAGCATGAGCTTCTTCGGGGGTGATGGACTTTACGAGACTTTCTCGCCTGAAATGCAAACCCGATAAATGAAGGCAAGTTAATGTTTTAGTAGCAGGAAGTAACCATTTACAGCAGTCAGAAGAGGTTCAAAAATAGTTGTTTTATTCAAAGGGAGAAAATGAAGGCCCGTGCGGCTATGTCTATAAGCTAGTGAACGCCGATTCTTGACATTCTCGCTGAATACCGTGCTTCATATGTTGACTCAGATAACTTGGCCCTCGTGCCTCCATTCTATTATAGCTTAGACTTTATCTTCCCAGCAATGTCTTTCACCTCCTTGGTAAACTGATACACAATATTATCAAAGCTATCCTCGGGGAAAACGTAAAACCAGCTCAGCTCGTTGTCGCTGCAGAACACTCCATGCTCTGCGTCTCCCGGTATCCAAACAAGGTTATTCTTGGAAACTGGATATCTTTCTCCCTCAACTTCGACTTCCCCAGTGCCGGATAAGATATAATAGACTTCCGCTTGCTTGTGACGATGAAGTGCTAATGTCCCGAATGGAGGACATGTGGCGATGCCTGCAGTAAGTGAGGTAGTACTCGTTCCAGGTGATGACAAAAGTGTATGCCAGGTTGCGTTGCCACGTTCCTTTTCGGCAAATGAGGAGGGTTCGTTTTTTGACTGGGCATTGATATCGACGATCAACGGCTTCTGTGATGAAGACATCGTATGGCAGCAGATGGAGATGAGGATCTAATGGGTTTATTTGAAGACGCTTGATACAATTTTCAGAAGCTTGTTGGGAGGACCTGGAAAGTCTGATAGGGGAAATGTCTTCTGAGACTTTTAGCAATTGATATGAGATCCAAAGAAGATAGCCGGGACATTGCAAGCTTTATACTGCATCCTGTACATACGTCTTGGAGACATTGCCCAACGCAAATAGAAACCTTGCGCGGCCCTAGAGCCATAAAGGGAAAATAATTACGAGTATTCAAGCCAAGTTCTCCAAAACGCTACGTGACCATGATAGATGAGCTCCATGAATGAGGGGTTCGCGCCAATGAACATCAACCGAGTTGTTGTGACATATACACTAGACTCGGAACTGATCTAGGATTTCAAATCTTGCATTAGTCGATGATAGGGGTTGCGAGATAATCTTATTCAATGAGAAATGCTTATCTCTGTGACTTTGATATTGGCATGGTCACTGGTAAGTTGTCAATAATTGAGCAGGTGAGTCAGCAACTCCACTGATTTGATGTATGCTTTCGCCCTTTATGATAGTCTACGTCGCCTATGTTTAATATTAGAGTTGCAAAGTTAATGAGCCAATAGTTTTGCTGCCTAGGACTGTAAAACCTAGAACTTGGTGCAGCTCTCATTGGTGAATAAACCTATACGCAGAAATGCTACAAAGACCTTAAAGTTACAAACATTCTCATGCATAAAGAGGAAAGTTTTGAAAGAAAAAGAATCGTGCCAGTTAAGAATACATATAAAGAGGCAATCTTCCTTTCTGAGTGGTTTAAAACGAAGCACACTGCGCACATTTCTAGCACCTCGAATCGCTCCTTGGACGAAACCGCTCCTCTTGAACTCACCTATCCTGTCCCCAAAACGAGGCTATACACCAACACATTCATCACACAAATATTCTTGCTACACTCATTATGTGTGGAGGCATGAAAAAGAGGAAGCCTCCGGCTGGTGTAAGAGTGTTTCGGTCTTCTTCCACGTACAGAAATGCGCCGCGAGTTGTAGAAATTGATCCCAAATCAGTTGGAAAACCACGAACTGTATCTGGTGTTACTATGGTGGTAGCAGACACGCACTGAGAGAGGCATCGAGTATACTGGTTTCTGCATCTTGAAAGCTGCATTACAACGAGTACTGGGACAGAATCATTTGTGGCCTTCACTTTGACATCGCACATTGGGTATTCCTGTTGAGTATTGAACGACTACTGAGTTCAACGAAACTGCAATTCGGTCTTTTGGCAAGATCAACAAATGTTGGTTATGTCTACGGGAAGGAGGTGCATCGTCATGAGTTGTCTAGACAAATTTTTAAATGTCAAAATTGGTATATCTTGACTAAATCGACCTTCTGAATAGTTTCACATGCAACAAATAATCCTTTGGTTCAGCCATTTTGAAGACTATATGGATCGGTCGCGGTTTGATGATAAGACATGGTATACGCTCACAGAAACGCCTCACTTCTGTGATTCCACTCCAACTACAAAAATACTCAAAGAAACTAAGTAAACTATTGAGCAATGAAAACATCTTTGAGCCTCATTCAAGAGAGAGGTTGGTTTTTGGGGAGCAGAAAATATGGGTCTCGCGATCGCCGAAAACAGGACCAAGGATGTGCCATCTTCACATGGTAGCGGCCAAGATCCGAGATGAACACCACAATCAGGAACAAACACAAATTGACGGCTCTGTAAAAGATAATAACCTGTGAGGGAAATTCAATAGAATGTATTACCTTAGCTCTGTCATAATGAGACGGCAGTCAATCGCTGACTACATCAAACCATACTCGATGTGGGAATCCCTTCAATGCCAGAGGCGATTAGATAGATCGGAGTCAAATTGGTCGCCGAGTGCAAACCTCATCTCAAGCTAAGGCAGAAAGGGTAGTGGAGGGAGATGCTCCAGCTGCAGGAAAACTTCCCCGCTCGCCTCTCCCCGACGTCAGGGCACTAAAAGAGCTACATACAAGGATGAGGACAAGTAAAGATAAGCAATCAGCTTCAAGTGAATATGAGTCAACGACTTCTACCGTCGGTAACTGTCATGGTCTGAGAAACGGCACATCACAGCTGTAAACGATTCGATTTTTGTGTTCCCTTGGTCCAGCTAATGCTGCTAGGCCGTTCTCGCTGACAATCCAACCAATCCAGAGGCTCTTACTAGTGGCGATATCGGCCATTCATCTGTATTCTCATTGGCCTGGTCATTTCAACTTGCCCCCCTCCCCAGCCGACTCCCCTGCCCTGACCTGACTCTACTGCAATCTCACCTAGATTTAGGCTGGGGAGTCACCTTTTACTGCGGCACCTTACCCCACAACTTGACCGGATCCACCCCGGCCACCGGCCCTCCGACAATCCTGAGGTGGTCGCTGTGATATTTTTTCCCCCGGGCTCGCCCTCGATTTCCTGGCCTTTCCTTTTAGCGGACAATGAAACTCAAAACCCTTTTTTTCCCTTTTCGCCTCCGAACGTCCTCACGATCAAAATCTTCCCCTGTCCGTCTCCTCCAGGTCTTCAATTGATCATTGACTCTTGATCTTTAAACCTCTTGCGCTTCTTGAGCCTCTTGGCTCCTCTATTTGTCTTCTCACCGAGCTCTTCATCTTCACCTCACTCACCTCACCTCCACAATCCACAATGCTCCGAACTCGCCAGGCCGCAAAGGCCATCCGGGCTGTCGCCAATGCCCGATCATTCACCACCACATCAGCCGTTGCTACCGTTCACACTTCAAAGAAGGTTGCCAGTCAGAGAAATCAGTCTACTACTGCTGCTGCGTAAGTTGACACATTTGCTGTCGTGTGCCCCGCGTCTCCATAACTGAAGGGCAATTCCTACGCGCGCGCTTTACCAACGCAATTGAAACAAATACTAATACATGCGAATAGTCCCGCACGCGATATTCCTAGCCCCGGATTCAACGTCGAGAAGAACCAAAACAATGTCCAACCTCTGGTCAATCCCCGGAAAAGCGACATGGATGAGTCGTATGGACCCCTCCAAGCTATCATGACGCACTCTAACAACTTGCAGTTTCATTGGAAAGACTGGTGGTGAAATCTTCCACGAGATGATGCTCCGACATGGCGTGAAACATATCTGTATGTCTGTCGTCCAACACTGCAAACAAAACTAACTGTCATAGTTGGATACCCTGGCGGTGCTATTCTCCCCGTTTTCGATGCCATCTACAACTCAAAACACTTCGACTTTATCCTCCCTCGCCACGAGCAAGGTGCTGGCCATATGGCCGAGGGTTATGCCCGTGCTTCTGGCAAGCCCGGTGTTGTCCTCGTCACATCTGGTCCTGGTGCTACAAACGTCATTACACCCATGCAAGATGCTCTGTCTGACGGTACCCCTATGGTTGTCTTTACCGGCCAGGTCGTGACAACTGCCATTGGTAGTGATGCTTTCCAAGAGGCTGACGTTGTCGGTATCTCTCGAGCATGCACAAAGTGGAACGTCATGGTAAAGAACGTCGCCGAACTTCCCCGTCGCATCAACGAAGCTTTCGAGATCGCCACCAGCGGTCGTCCTGGTCCTGTCCTCGTCGATCTCCCCAAGGATGTCACTGCTGGTATCCTACGGAGAGCTATTCCTACTGAGACTGCTCTTCCTTCTCTGCCTAGCGCCGCGTCCCGTGCTGCTATGGATGTGACCAAGAAGCAGCTCGAGGGAGCTCTGCAGCGCGTTGGCAACCTTGTCAACAAGGCCAAGAAGCCCATCATTTACGCTGGCCAGGGTATTATCCTCTCTGAGGGTGGTCCCGAGATCCTCAAGGAGCTTGCCGACAAGTCCTCCATCCCCGTCACAACTACTCTCCAGGGTCTAGGTGCTTACGACGAGCTTGACGAAAAGTCCCTGCACATGCTCGGCATGCACGGTTCTGCCTATGCCAACATGGCCATGCAGGAAGCTGATCTTATCATTGCTCTTGGTGCTCGATTCGATGATCGTGTCACCCTGAGCATTGCCAAGTTCGCTCCTGGTGCCAAGGCTGCTGCTGCTGAGGGCCGTGGTGGTATTGTTCACTTCGAGATCATGCCCAAGAACATCAACAAGGTTGTCCAAGCCACCGAGGCCATCGAGGGTGACGTCGCTACCAACCTGAAAGAGCTCATGCCTTTCGTCGAGTCCAAGACTATCGAGGACCGCAAGGAGTGGTTCGATAAGATTAATGAGTGGAAGAAGAAGTGGCCTCTGAGTGATTACGAGCGTGCTGAGCGTTCTGGTATGATCAAGCCCCAGACCCTGATCGAGGAGCTCAGCAACCTTGTTGAGGGTCGCAAGGACAAGACCTACATCGCCACTGGCGTTGGTCAACATCAAATGTGGACTGCCCAGCACTTCAGATGGAGACATCCTAGATCCATGATCACCTCTGGTGGTCTGGGTACTATGGGTTACGGTCTGCCTGCTGCCATCGGTGCCAAGGTTGCTCAGCCCGATGCTCTCGTCATTGACATTGATGGCGACGCTTCCTTCAACATGACCCTGACTGAGCTTTCCACTGCCGCTCAGTTCAACATTGGTGTCAAGGTTATTGTTCTCAATAACGAGGAGCAGGGTATGGTCACTCAATGGCAAAATATCTTCTACGAAGATCGATACGCCCATACTCACCAGAGCAACCCCGACTTCATCAAGCTCGCGGATGCTATGCGCGTCCAAAACCGACGCGTGTCTAAGCCCGAGGATGTTGTCGATGCCCTGAAGTGGCTCATCAACACTGACGGCCCTGCCCTGCTGGAGGTTGTCACCGACAAGAAGGTTCCTGTCCTGCCCATGGTCCCTGTCGGTTCAGGTCTACATGAGTTCCTCGTCTTTGACGGAGGTAAGTTATCCCATTACAAAAACACACATCAAATGCTAACCCCTTCCAGCTAAGGATAAGAAGCGACGTGAACTGATGAGAGAGCGTACTTGCGGTCTCCACGGTTAAGCTTGACCCCAGCCTAATCACGAACCGCTACCAATCTGATACCATCTATTCCCTCGTGTCCTTTTCTTATCTTTCTTGATTCCATCTATTTGCGGAGTTTTATTTTTCTAGGGTTGCCGGCGGGCAAAGTACCTTTTGGGGTCTACGATGATCAGCGCCTGAGATTAAAAAGTTGAGGCTGGATTGCGGTGTGAGAGGGATTTGCTCATGTAGGATGAATGCATGACGCGTGAGGGCGACGAAAATTGGGGATGACGAGTTACGCCGAGGGCGTTTTATATACCACCACATAATGAATGCCGTTGTGATGATACATGCTTTTGTCTCTGAGTCTCATGGTTTGCTTTGTGTATTGTGTGTTGTGTAAGTTTCCGAATCACCATTCTCTCAACTGACAAATGGCACGCCGGTTTGCCCTGTATTACTTCTTGGTGAGTATCGCTGGTAGCCCTCAAGTTACAAGAAGCGCTGGTGGTTACCGAACTGCTCGATGCCGGATGCTGCGATGATGTGCTTGGTTGTGGCCAACGACTCGGTCGCCCACGCCAAGTTCGATGGCACCTGCCGCTGAACATGGTAGTTCTATCGCGAGTAATGTTGAGCATCTTCTCAACTTCCGTTCATACATCTTCAACTCCATATCTGCTTATCGTCTTCGTCTTTGTCCATCGATGCATGGGCACGAAGCCATGTAAAGACTGCATGTAAACCAACCTCAGACACGGAAGCGGCGCGCCTGCTGTATTGCACCAACCCAAGCAAAAAACACGCTACGGTGCCTCATGAAGATCAGCATATTAAAGTTAATGAAGAATTTAAGTTCAATTCAACATGCTCAGGTGAAGATCCAAGGCAGTCAAGTTTATCAACCAACGCAATCTCATCTTGCCATCCCAAAACTGATCCTAAAGTCTACATGTTACTACGTGCTGCGACCATTGAGAGTAGCTCTCATGTTCATTCTGATCTACCATACCAAATCCAAGCTAAGAGTGCCCAAACATGTCGAGCATTTCTATAAAAGTCTATCGACATAGACTTCATCAATACACCTTGCAAATCTAACTTCCACAGGCAAATCCAGTTCCATCAAAAACTTTGATATCAATTTCTTCACAAAATAAGTCACGAATTCCGTAAGCTACAACAAAATAACCTCAAGCCTGTATCACGCAGTGCCCCACCTGCGAGAGAGGTATAAGTTCGCGTCTTCCCCAGCTCACTCTTCCTTCCCACTCCTGCCTGGGACAGGTTAGTAGCTCCGCGTTGCGCACATCGGTCAAGCTAGTTTTACGGAATCTTGCGGTAGATGAACCATGGATGCACCATTTCTACTGGGGATTAGACCAAGGTAGATTGGGCAAGGTAAGTCATTTTAATTCTACACATCTCACAGAAGCACGACACTCATTAACAATTCGCCCATCAGATTCACGAGGCATGCCAAATTGACCACTTGACACTGGGGGCAAGTCACACAGGCAATGATGAGTCTACATGGAGCTCACAAAACACATTTGGACTTTCTATGCAAGCAACTGAGCCTGGAAGTAGCATCACACATGGATTCGAGGTTCATGATTGGAGTGGACTTCACTGTGGGATCACGGGGGAAATGTATCAGCACCAGCTTTCGCCGGTGAGCCAGGAGGCATCGTCATGAAGTGAAAGGCATGGGGGCCACCGAGACCCTGCCAGTCACATGCGCAACGTGTTCGGGTTGCATGACAACTGAGTTGTTCTTGCCCAAGCTGGGAACGAATGCAGCCATTGAATGGGCTCTTCGTAGTTTTCAGGGCGTGAGGAGACGGTGATGATCATCGACCAAAGGTCAACAATCTGAGTCTCAGGAAAGGATACAAGATAGGCAAATGCATGACATCGCTGAGGGAAAGGAGAGTACAAGATTGGGCTGAACATGAAATGATGAAGACGCTGAAGAACGAAAGGTACAAGAAGGGAAAATACATGAGAACGCTGGGGATACAAGACTGGGATGAACATGAATGAGTGGGATGATGAAGAAGAGAAGAAGAAAAGTCTCGGAGGATGGGGGGAAGGGGGTTTATGGTCGGCCACGAAGACGCCAGGAGGGAAAGAGGGAAGGAGCGCGGGTGTGCGGGCTGGCGGGATGCGCTGACCCAGGGGGAAGGAACGAGGTTGTCTCCTCCCCATCACGACTCCCAACGCGTAGACGGCTGCGGACTGGTCTGCCGCATTGCCGAGGTACCCAAGCACTCTGCGATAATCGAAGAAATGAAGGGGCAATGTATTTGAGGCAGATTACAGGAGTCAAGACGATGGTAATTATGTCTCAAGTGATTGTCACAGATACTCAGTGTGCTGTCTACCAAGGTCGTCTTGCGATACTGGGTGCGGGATGGAGGATCACTACCAGCCATTGTATCATATAACATACTGCAGAACCTGCTCAATTTGTATTAATTACAATTAGCTACGAGAATGATACGCAAGTAGGAACAGGAAGCTCGAGTGTCATCCCAAGAGCCTGTTGTGAGGGTGAAGCTGTGGAGGTAGAACCCAAGGACAGAACTTAAAAGAGGAATGCCATCGTTGATACCAAGAGACTAGAACAGGCTGCACGGATTGAGGCACTCAAGAAAGTTCATCTCAAGATTGTACAATGTTCTTTCAGTGGGCTCCCATGTCTATTCCTTCGTCTATACGATATGCCCTGGTCAGACTTGCGATGCAACTCCAACTTAACGCTCCCAAACTACAATCTTTCCCTAAAAAGCATCGAGACAAGATCGCATTAATATCTAAAATCACAATTAAGATAAACCACTGTTCATTTTTGTCGCGGTAGCCTTCACGCCTCACCCCTCGGCATGCTGGCTGGCATCACGATGCCCCCATTTGATACCTTCAAAGGAGAAACAGGAAGTGCTCAATTTAGATACTCTACAAATAAGAGAATGGCTCAAACAACAATAGAATCTCGACATAAGAAGTGATATAAGGAAACCCCCTTCCACACTTGGATAACCACATCTGAACATCACCTTCTGATGTGCAACTCACCACGGCATCAACAGACCAGCCCCTGTAAGCAGCCCAGCCACCAACGCAACCACTGGAGCAACTCCAATATCCGACAGAGTCGAAGCCGCATTGCCATCACCCTCATCCTTTTCAGTCTCCTTAGCATCCTTCGAATCATTCTTGGCAGCCTCAATATCCTCAGCTCTGTAAACCATTTCGACAACAGGCAGTCGTCTAGCAAGGGCCAGCGAAGAAATCATGGTAGGATCAGCCCACTTCCCTGTCACTGGAACTGTGCTTGCAGGAGGATCTGTGTAAGGCTTCATCGAAATAAGCCCCCGTGGATCAGACCACTTCTCACCCTCGACGGTGTGAACTGTGACGACGGCGCTATCAGGAACCCACTGTTCACAAGCGTTGCTATAGCTGGCTGAAGCAAGTGGTGTAATGGAAGACATGCAAAAGTCACCAGCAGTGATCCAACCACTGAGAGCAACATTGTCAGTATTGTAGTGAGTAGATAGTATAGGGAAGATACCTTGGACAACAGAACACCAGAGTTTCAGAAGGCTCCAAGACCCCGAGCCACCAATCATCCCCCCGCATACCTATGGGAAGTGTTCCGTTATATCTGGCTGTGCTGGTAAAAACACCACTTCTCACCTCTGAGCTAGTCTTGCCACCATAGGCAAGCACTCCAGCGGTAGTCCAGCCGTGAGGACAGTATATACCGGGGGAGTGAAAGGGATGAGTGCCTTGGCCAGACTTTCGAGTTTCCCAGTTCTTAGCTAGCTTATCCATGGCAGAGCCAGAGGGAAGGCATTCTCCATATGGATCAATCCCACAATTAGGGGCACCATATACATACTGCAGGGAGTTCTGAAGCCCGTAGACGAGGTGGTCAGTTGTTACAGTGGTGCATGATGGTGGAGGAGTATATGTTGTAGTAAGAGGACCAAGATTGGTCACGGTTATACCAAAGTATTCAGTGGCAGTGGGCATCTTGAGTGAAGATTCATATGAGATAATGAGCTTGATACGTAACTGAGTCTACCCTGATGGTGGTAGTTGGGTATCGAAGCGTATTGATGTTTATATAGTGCTTCAATAATGAAGATTCAGTATTTATCGGGTGCCTCCTTGCGTGCGGATAGACGGCGCGAACTCCCAAGTATCATGTGTGGTTTTGAGGCTTGGACATTGCATAGCCCATACGTTTTGAACCAACACCTTCAAGTCTCCTCATTGTAATTCCAAGTTCCAACTTGAACTCCGGCGAGTTCCCCTCTGAGCTTGGTATAAGGCACAGCATGCACACCCTAGTCGAAATTCAGGTCGAGAGTCTAGAATGAAGTGAACATCTACATAAATGACAAAATTAGGAAACAAATATCATGATATCTCTATTACTAAAGATTTATTGGATTGAGACCGGTCAGTTGATTCAGATGTGTTGTTCATCAATGCTCTCCAAAGTTTCTTGCCCGACAAAGTCAATACATAGAACTAGATCAATTGATTCGAAATACTTGATCTAAGCCTAAGATAATAACTGCAGCCAACGCCAAGCCTTCTAACCGAGTCAACTCTAAGATCCCTCCAGTACCAGTCATACGACACAACTATGATGCAGCAGCAGTATTGTCACGCATCGTTGTCTGCCAGAAACATAGACAACTCATAAGTGCCATGATCTTCCATTGCGTGCCCAACTCACCCGTGGCACCACTACCAATCAATTGAAAAGTTCCAACCTTGTGCAAACTTGTCAAAGAACCGCTTCCAGCCCACACAGCCACAACCTCGTGACCATCACTCGTAAATCCATCTACCCGATCTGGTTCATCGTTCGGGTTGTCATCATTAGGCTCTTCGGCACCACGGCCTAGACGGACAAGTTTCCAACCAAATCTCGACTCTCCAACGCTTTTGACTTCACTGCCGTGAGAGCTTCGCCATTCGAACCTTTCAATATGCTGGTCTGAGCCTTCGCCAACTTGCATACCGAACCAATATCGATACTTCATCGTGTTTTTGCGGCGGAGGATTTCTTTGCCTGATTCGTGTCCAGGGAGAGATGGTAATAGGACGCCATAACTTACACCCCATTTGCCTTCGGGCTCAGCGCCAGCTAGGACCGGAGATTCTGCGTCGGGACCATCGTGTAAGATCACTTGTCCGTACCAGCCAGTTGGTAGATTGACGGAATACATAAATTCGCAGTCAGGTTCTCCGAGGCAAATAACGACCTTGCGCGAAAAGGCCTTTTTGAATGAGGCGCGGAGGGTGTTGGGAATGCCTTGTTGGACAGCCTGGGGTGACATTTCGGGTGCTATTAGTGATTGGGAGTGTCCCATTGTTGCGGTTTGAGCAAGATATGACAAATGCTCTTAAAGGTTTGATGTTGATGATTGACGGGTTGTCTTTGAGAATATGCGTGAGGCTGATATCTTATATCTTTGAGAGAAGACGTCAGCGTAATAAATATGAAACTAAAGTGAGGCTCAATTGAAGAGAGCGCTACATCGCACCAGAAGCGGAATAGCTCATGTCTTTGACAGTGTAAGGCTGTGCAGTCAAGAATACGGAGTAGACTGATAAGAACTACTCAAATCTCACCTAATTTTGCTTGTAACTTTAGGTACTCCTTAACAGATATTAGCAGGGATTGCGGCATTTACTCCATCCAAGAGGGCTGAGCGTCCATGGACTAGTAAACAACGGTCCAAGCTCTTGGACTTCTGAATGCCTTCATGTTATTTTGTTTGGCATCGTAAGATTCAAAACTTCAAAGTAACGAGTGCTTCGTAAATGCGCAGGGAATCAAACTCATGAAAACACGAGCAAGTGGGGCAAAGGCTGTTGTTTACTGACTATGGAGACCAAGGGTATGTTACTCCTTTTCTCCGTTGGATTGTCTTCGACCGGCTGTAGATTGATCACACAGGTCACTGTTAGTTGATAGCATATTTGTTGCACATGGGCGCACTTTCACGTTTACATCAGGCAAACTGGGTAGATTTATTGGGTTGAATGAAGAAAACGTCTTGTTTGAAGTGAATGTGCCACGACTTGATGTGTGTAACCCTGACCTATCTCACTGAAAACCAGATCAACATGCTTTGACACAGTGATGCAGGAACAACTAGAGAAATTAGTAATGCCGCAGTGGGGAACAGGTCTGCAAGACAAGCAGCCTCATTGACAGAACAGTGTAGACAAGAGGAGTCAGCAAAATAGATTCGTAACTTCAGGATACGAATTGGTTACAAGGTATGGGGACGCTGGGCCTTAGATACGCCCGTTATCTATTGTTTGCAACTTCTGACGTAGAATGATGTCTCTCCTCCTTTGATCCGATTTTGCAATCTTCTTGATCCGCCACGAATGCACCCCTGGGAGTGCGTTCTTTTAGTCGTGTGAGCTTGATCTCACTCTCAGAGATATCACATAAGGTTATTCAATCAACGAATGCACCCCTGGAAGCCAACCGAAGCTTATACCATTCTTCCACTATGCAGTTCCCAAACGACATTCTCCTCAAGATACCAAACACCGTGAGATCGAGCTTGGGCATGAAGGTTGATGACTCGTTGTTGGTCTCGAAGACAATAGCTATTCCTCCGCTAAGGATATCTCCCAGAATAGCTCAGCTGGACTGGGCTTGTACCACTGGGCCACTGCAGTCCATGGTGTGAGGTAGAGACGGGCGGTTGAAGTGAAAGAGAACATGAAGCCATCCCGCATGTGAGTGTCCCGTTAACTGGGCCTAAAGGACGTCAGACTTGAGTAAACTATGTAGACGTGAGTGTATTCTTACCTCTGGCCACACTCCCATAAAAGAGAGGGCGAGCAAGGCGAGAGAGAGCAAGAGTGAAGGTCGCCCTGCCCGCCCCAGAAGTTCTGATAGAAAATCTTCCCAGAACCAGAAAAATGTACCCTTCGCTTTGGAGGCCAGTTGATATGCTAGAGGTATCAAGATTTACAACACTTACAAAATGGTTAGACGTAAGAACAGTGCAACGATGGCCACTTGGGAGTGATTATGGGCTGCTGAAGAGTCAGTCATGTTCACGAGAGAAGAGAGAATGGCGACTTGCCTGTGTTGCGGCCACCGGTGCACCTGATAGATACCACCCAGTATCGGGCTTGGAGACTATTGAATGCTCATGAAATATGGTGTCCCGATACTGGGCGGTTGTTGTTGAGGCAGAAAAGGTGATGCCATTTTGTGGTGGTGGTTGTGAGGAAGAAGAAACGTGGGAGGGGTAGAAATGCGGGAGGGCTCTTATCATGGTAAACTTCTGGCTGGCCAACTGGACGGTTCACGGGGAGCCTAAGGCATTGGGTCTCCCTAGGAAGGCACACGGCCCTGCCCCTGTTTGTCCATTGTCACTCACTTATTACAAGCAGACCACAATCCCGTTTGTTTCTAGCTCTTCATGGATCGACTGGCACCTCATTGGAGAGCTTCTCGTCATATTCACTCAGCTGCATTGTGTCGTACATCCACTTGTTGCTCCTTTGTTTCTTGCACCAGGGTCCAGACCGACCTTGATTTTACGCAGCTCGAGACAGGTCCTACAAACCAACTATTCGTCTATTCTCTCACATCGTGCTGTGAAACCCACTGAGGTTGCTGGCTGACAGAAAGTTGGGAAAGAACAGGTGCCAGACCGTTGATATCGTCTGCCCAAGAACCCGAGGGTCAACCAGCACCACCAAGTCCAGTCCCGATCCCCGATGCACACCTCCTTTCCAAAGCCTCGTATGCTCACATTCTTTGATTTGAAGCGCAGGTCTTCTATTCTACGCAGTCATCATACCTACATACCGAGCCTCTGATTCTCCGACTTGCCTCAGGTTTCCGACGTGTAGCTGAAAGCTCCCTTCTTCGTCTGTCAACTACGAGACACTACCGGTGGAGGCAACTTTGAGCAAGATGGCCATATTGAAGCCGATGATCAAGAAGAGCACCCTCCAAGCTCGTGCACTTCAGGAGCAGCAAGTTCCAACTTGAACCAGAATCTACCCTCGAGCGAGACTACGCAACTTCAGTCCCATCCGAACAGTCTGCAAAGACGTACATTAACAAACACGAGAGGAACCTTCTAGGTAACTGATACTTATGTCAGGATATCAAGAACGAGTGATAGAATTCCTATCATCACATTGATAGTTACATGACCTGCATAGAACTCTCTGGCTCTACGACGAGCAAGACCACAACACTACTGATAAGCTTATCGATTCCCCAAACAATATTCGAGATCAGCTTGTACAGCTATCCAATTTCTACCACTATTCAACACACATCATCGGGCTACAGCCGGACTGGGTAAGACCACGGCAAAGTCAAGTCATTGATACACCGTATAATGCATAGAAAGCTTTGCTTCGACGCGGAAGATGGCAATGGAAATCTTGACTTCGACCTCAACACCAGAAAGACAATTTCCGCAATCGTCGAAACAGATACTGTAAGTTCCATCTCCACAAGACATTGCCATTCTACTCACTTAAGCATCTAACATAGGCCAAACCTAAACCAACCTAACCGTTTTCATCTCACAAGTTTGAAAAAAGCCAAGCCCACCAAGCTCCGAAGCTTCTGATAAGAAGGTACCTACTCGGTAGAACTCCCCCGGTCTCTTTGCTGGGTGTATCATAAGCCCATAAGCCAGACGTTTACGCTCAGCATCGGCTTTCGTCACACCATCTTCGCAGGATCTCGCGATTTCATCATTACCAGCTTCCTTGGGCGATCCAATCCCAGAGGCAATTTCCTGATCTTGCGAGGAGGCTGTTGAACCGTAGGAATCACTTTCTTGTTGTTTCTCCCGCTGGGTTCGTGTAATCCTATCGTAAGACGGCACCCTTACTGCGCTTCCTATTAGGAGAAGGCTTATTTCTGCAACAAGCTTACCTACACCATCAAGAAGCCCATCAAGCTTGCCATCTGGTTTTATGTCTGTTAGGTATTTATCGCGCAATCTGAGAGTTCTCCTGAATTCCTCAAAGTTGAAATCAACATCATCCACTACTCTTTTGTATTTCAAGTTGAATGATCCGGCCAGGCATCTCCCTCGAATATCAAGATATCCATTTGTTAGCTCCCCAAAAGAGCTTGTCCCTTTCGGAGCAATCCAAGCACCAAGAAGGGCAAACTCGCTCCGAGTATGATCAATGTAAGGAGACTCGAGGTACTCAAAGATGACACGATTCATCTGACGAGCTAAGATCCAGGATCGACTGGCCCAGCTCCATGAGGGAGCAATGTACTGAGAAGGTCTTTCGAGTTTCTCCAGCAGATCAGTTAAACTATCTCTTCGGTTGTCTTGATGGACAACCCAGCAAAGAGAACGATAGAGATCCCCTTTCCATAAGCCGGCCAGATAATCATCCTTTAGGCAATTTCCGAACAACGTGGCAATACCAGCTATGGATGGAAGAACATCGGCTGGGCGCGTGAACTCCAACTCAAACTGGGAGTACTCAGAAGCAATGTCGCGAGCCCATGCCTCATAGATCAAAAGGGCGTCTCCTTTGTCAAGAAGATCTCGATTAATCATATTGAAGGGCTGCCCAAATCTCCTGCTATCCAACTGAAATCCAATGGACTGACCAACGCTTCTACATTGGAAATGAACGTTGTTACCGAACATCAACAGGCGATTGGAAGCCATCCTCTCTTGAAAAGTCCAGCCTCGGCTCGTCCATTTTGTTTCCAGGACATCGTCAGTGTCGCCATGACAGAAGGAAGGGGTGTAAATAAAAAATGATACGGGCTTCGGGGCAAATTCAGAACCATGTAACTGAATTGCGCAGATCTTGTCCTTTCTATGAATAAAACCCTCCTCACAGTGTGTGGATGATGGAGAGCTAATTGTCACGTATGCGTTGCCATATATGTTATCCATTTGCGTGCATTGGTAATCCCAATCAGATGCAACATCTTGCAGGATGCATAGCGCATCTATCCATAGATAGAGCATTCCCAGTGCTTTTGTAACTGTAACAGCATCCTTCGCAACCTGTGGCAGCTTCTCCCATGGAATCTTGTGTAAGTGATCTCGTAAGTTGTTTCTTGTCGTTTTCAACTGTTTTTCCGAGTAGGGATACGGTCCCCAACAGTATGTCAGGGCCGCATAGCTGGGCTGCTCTATTCTAGGAGATAAAGGGCTGGTCTGATCCTTGGTGAGAACGAGGCGTAGCTCGTCTTTGTTGACTTTGATTAGTCGATCAGGAACGAATCCATGTTGCGCTTGCGTGTGATGGTGATTTTTAACACATGACTCAATACGGCTCTGAATCCAATCCAGCGGCTCGGGATCGAGATGTGTGAGGGGGTCTGCGAGATCGATTGACTTGTGCTGGACATCGTTACTGGTCGCAGAGATTGGACAGTCGATGAGACTGGTCCTTCCAGGACCATCAGCGTCTATAGTTGTTAGTCAAGCAGCAATTGTATAGTCTTTGCCAACTCACTTTCAATCGTTATCTTTACTCGCAAACATTGCAGCGTTGTATTGTTGGTCTCGGTCCGTCGGATCACATAGCATAAGCAAACATGAATCATTGGCCCACAAAGTTGTTCGTAATCTTGATCAAAGGACCAACAGCCAAATATTCGATACAAGTGACGACAGAAACTGCAAAACTTCTGCATGCTCTCGCATTCGTCTCGGACATTAAGCCAAATACCTCGTAGTTCCCAGTCGAGGGCTATCTCCCACTCTTCCTGTGTATCATTGGGGATCGAGTCATACAGAGATTCTTGGTCGAGCTCCAGGGCTTTGCATCTTGTGCAAAGAGTCGCAAGTTTGGAGGGAGAGTCAAAGGTCGTCATGATTCGTGATGCGGTTGTTGAGGTATGAGTTGGCAAGTGGATAATTCGCCGGCTGACAACCAGGTTGAGCGAAGAACACGTGATGAATACATTGAGATGGAAGTAGAAGAGCCAGCCAACATCACTTGCCATGTGCTGTGTTTAATTTTTGGAGTTCAATCATCTTGAGATTATCTTTCGAGTGTAAAAAAGGTGCTTAGTACTAACGATGTACATCAATGGCTAGCATATTAAACTGAATTCAAAATTGATTCAATGAATGCAAGCCAAAAAGTAATATATAAGTATTTTCAAACCTGATCAGCTCTATAGCCAATTCATTAATTCAAAAGAAATCTTAGGTTTAGACTTCAGTGCTACCCGAAGCATCCAGCTCTAGTACAGAAAGTCAGACATAGCTAGAGCCAAGGGGATCAAAGCCAAGACAAGACCAGGGACCAGTCCAGCCGCAGCATTGTTACCTGGAGCAGCTGTAGGAGTCGTCTTTTGATCACCAGATGTTCCAGAAACAGTTGGCTCAGCAGTAGCCGAAGCCGTGCTAGATACTGTCGCAGTAGTCTTACTCTTCGCATCCTCATAACGCTCAACGACAAAGTCGGCAACCTCCTTGCCATACTTCTTAAAGTAGCTCCCGTGGACATCGGTATCATTACCCCTGTCGCAGTACGTATCGCCTGTGTCACAGTACGAGCGAATGATCTGGCGGTACTCATCGTCGCACAGCTTTGTGTCGTTACGCTGGAAGATCTACAGACACGCGTTAGAGTCGAGATTCGTGACACAGCAGCTTATGTACTCACTCCGTTGTTTATGCTATCGCCCTGGTCGTACGTGATGTTGGCCACGTGGCTCGGGTCGCCGAACATAATGACCGCAACAACTACTTCATTTAGCATCTGTATCTGCAGTCGGAGACCGAGGCCTGCAGGGATACTCACCGCTGTCTTTGACGAGTTTTGTACTCAAAGGCTTGTTGTCCGGGAAGCTACCACCACTTCCACCGCAGAAGACATCGGATGCGACTTGTCCACCCTGTTTGATGTTAGCAGCGTGTCTGGACGGTATGGGGACCAAACCAACCTGGGAGTAGCCAAAGACTGCAATTTTGCCATCTGGGCATGAGCTGTGATAGTTGTTGAGGGCAGTCGACAAAGCCTTGACACCCGCAGCCTCTGAATCCTCATAATCTGGATCCTGGAAAGTGGCGGGATAGTTGAGGGGACTGATGATGGAGCCATTGACGCGTTTGGCAACGTTCTTGGCAATTTCCCCGATAGCTCCGGCTCCCTTGTCCTCGCCCGTGCCTCGTGCAGCGATCATGTACAGTCCATCGGCGCATTCCTGTTTAGTTCCACTCTTTTGAGCGAGCGCGCTGGCAGCCAAGAAGGCCGCAGAGAGGGCAAAGGGACGCATTCTGAGGATTGAGGAGTTGACAAAGAAACTTTGAACTGTAAGAATGGGTCAGTCACAGGACATTGGGGTATTTATCTCATCTCTCGGTGAAACCAACCTCTTTTGAAATGACCAGGTTTAACGCATGGGTACTCGTTTTTGGATCGGGAGCTGCCAATGGTGGTTTAGTCCATGTTGGTGAGATGGAGAATCCTTGTAACCCCGCAAGTTGTGATCCCGAGGTTGTCTTGGCTTTATTGTGGAGCAAATCGACTTTCCTTGTGAGAGGGGATATTATGTTAGGGTTTCCATCGTTGAATATGTCAGTATCCGTTGTTTGGACTGTTTTCGATATGTCCCCTTATTTGATAAAGTTTGTACTCCAACGATTGGCGGTTGCAGCACTCCAAGTGGTACAATACAATGCAATAGGCCTAAAACGGATACTTAGACTTTTCAGGAACGCGACAAAAGTCCTCTCAATAGGGAGACAAGCTAGGACAAGCTAGAGTTATTGCAAGGATGGCTTCTCCAACCAAATTAGTGCATGTCCATCTTTGGCATCTGAAAGTCCAGACATTGGCTGCCTTTTGGGGTCTAAGCTGCCCTAAACTTTGGCGTAACATGGCAACCATCTAGTTAAGCTTCTAGAATAACCCCTCGCTGCTTGTACATACACTGCATGTCCGACGCAGAGACTTGCACAAATTCACATTGAAACATGAGACTTGATCTGATTTGCCCATGTCAGTACATGCAGTGGTCATGGCTGTCATCTCTAAGCCTTTGCTGCCCCAACCTTCAGTCTTGCAGCAGCCATTGAAAAAACATCAAAGCTCAAAACAATACCTGGACCCAAATAATTTCAATCATGAATCGTGAAGTTGATGCTTCTGCGAGGATCCTGTGGTTAGGATATTAACAGAAAGAGACGCAAAAAGGGAGTACTGTCAATCCGGTATTCTTTGAGGCACGCAATAGTTGTTGGCCAAGACTGTGCGACTCATGGCGAGTGGGTTGAGATTCTTTCGTGATTTCTAGGAGTCTTCACGCTGGCGACAACCGAAACGTACATTGCATCGCACCGTATGGACCGTAAAGGGCTTGAAAGGGGGTTTGATGGCCGAGGGAGCTGGGGGTCGAGTTTGTTAGCACGGATCCGACTGCAACGGTTTGGATGCAAGATGGGGGTATACTTAGATGATGATGAGACCTCTATATCAATTTTAGCAAAATCTATCGTTCTTGGTATTTTGGTAGCAGGTGGGTATGACAGACCTGCGTTGAAGATAAAAGGGGTGCCCGAGGTTCGATCGCATGGCACGTCAACTTTCACCTCGATGTATCGAAAGACAACTGATGATTCGAAAAGAACAGAAGATATTTATCGATGACCGGGGACGTAAAGGAGTATTGCCTGCTTGATGCTGTCAGCGTGTAAAATCAAATATCCTTTGGCTTGTTATGATTTGAAAGGCTATTGTGTAACTGGTGAGCTTAGGCAGATAATGTAATCACCAGATACTGGCGGAGCATTCTTGTTTGTCAGTCACACCAGTTGAGGTTTGTGGTACAGCACATTTCCCCTCCATATTTCAAGGTGCTGCAGCCTAAACAGTAAGGCCCAAGTATTGTTGTTCTTTCTCAAGGATCGATAAGACGAGATCTCCCAAACTTGACAGAGCATTTTCAACTTTGGACCACCCGCTTCCACCTACTGAAGTCCAAGATGAACCATACATCAGTGCCCACAGTCAGATTAACAGCCGACAAGGGTGTGTTCTTCAGAAACCTGAGGCTGAACGACACTAAAGGAAGCTCTTACGCAGTCAGCGGTCCGTCAAGAGCTTTTGGTTGAGGACGAAAGCTTGAATGGGTAGGCTGGCCACTGAGAAGGAGACCATCACACGATATTGGTGACACTCCTCAACCCCTTTTCCTGCTTTGAAAGCCAGGGCTGACCAACTTAGTGCCTAGCAGGCCGCAACACCCACCGAGTTGTCGAACCCTACGACATAGAGGCCGTCGGGCATTCATTCAGGGGTAATACGGATCCAGAACGCGACGCAACTATCGACACCAAGCCACGAGATCAACAACTCTAGCCAAGCGCCTTAGCCTTCAAATTGTTGGGATGACGCGCGGCAAGTCAAAGGAAGTCGCTGGGTTGAGAAGCCATCTCCGGCAATGAACCCCAACCTTTTCCTACTCTCAACAGTTTCCCAAAGCTCAACAAGCGGTAGAGATCTGTTGATAGGCAAAATGCGAAGAGAAACAGGATACTTACGGGCTTGAGGCTTAACTGAAGCATGTTGAACAATTGAATACCCCTGAGGCTGTTACATCCTCGGCCTCAACCTTCCCAGCTCCAGGATCCTACTGTACAGCGTCACGAACAGAGGCTGGTTGTAATTCCAAGAACAGGATATGATTGACGGTTCATGAGTGGCTAAAGTTGCGAGACCCATTCTGTATACTTAATGGTGTGACAGTCCTTCTACTATGCATTCCTCGGACCCTCAAGCATGACCTTTCAGCCTTGCCTCAACACAACTACCAGGAACTCCAGGCACACGCCAGGTCTTGACCAACTCAAGACCAGCAGCGTCAAACATCTTCTGAAATCCCGCTTCTGTACGCTCCTTTCCACCCATTGTCATAACAGCCTGGTCAAGAACAGCTGATGCAAAATCAGCTTCTCCGACCCGTGGGGCCAGAACCATTTCGCAGATAAGAACACGAGAGTAAGGCTTCATGGCCTCGGCGAGACGAGTGAGGATTTGAATTCCAACGGTATCGGCGTAGTCGTGGAGGATCATGCGCATAAAGTAAGCTTTGGCCCCTGATTCTAGTGTTAGTCGCGGCTCCTACAAAACAGGGTGAAATGGTGTACCTTTGACTGGCTGCTCTGTCATGAAATCATGCTCAACGAGCTGAACATCGCCTGGTAGCGTCTTCTTGGACTTCGCAAGTTGGATAACTTCGGATCGCTCCTGGAGCATGCAGTTCTTGGGTGTCAGCTCAGGGTGAGCTTCAAGAATCTTATTCAAAACGGTGCCTTCGCCACCGCCGACATCCACGAGCTCGACAATTCCATTCTCTGTATCAGTTGAGTCGTTCTTGAGGGTGCCAAAATCGAAGTGGCCAGTAACAGGAATCGCAACATCAAGACCTGCCATGCCCGTCTGGAAAGCCTGAAATCTCTCACGGTTCTGCATCATTATGCTCCATACTGGCGTTCCCTCTTGCTTCCAGTAGGCTGTATATGGATTATAAAGGGGATCCTGCGGCTCTTCGTATTTGCCTTTCGAAACGAGGTAGTCGTCAAAGTTGTGCATGTGCTTAAACCATTCATCGTACCTGTGAATCGTTAGACCAGTCTTAACTCAGCATCCAGACTCAACTCACATTGCCAGGAACAAGTGGCCCGGAGCCGGCTTATCGAGGATGTAAGCCAATGAGAACTTGGTGTGCTTATACTCGCCGCCATCGGGTTCTGTTTGGTCCAGGAAACCGGAAGCAACTGCAGGATGTGAGATTATGCTGACCAACAGGCTTGGCAAGTGAACTGACCTAAAACACGCCCCATACGCTCTGTGATTGGAGATTTAGCTGAGATTCTAGTGGCCAATAGTGACAGGTACCCGTACCTAAAAGCGAGTCTTGAACGCCAGTGGCTTGGGAGAGATCTTGAAGAGATATGGATCCTGTTGCAGGGATGGAGTCGAGGACTTTGAGTCTCATAAAGGTTCGGATAGCGACCAACTCGGCGATCTAGAATCTTTGTAAGTACATGGACCCATTTTGAGTGTTTCTCGGCGATTGCAGTAGGGCTTTGACTCACATTGAGGCCGTGGTAGTTGGGCTTCTGATCTGGCGTGATGAGGGCATTTGTGAGGGTCCTCGCCTTTTCGAGGATCTGGACCCTAGACATGTAGCCATTCAAGTCTGGAGCATCGGAATAATCCTTGGCAGCATTATTGAGGCTGCTGACTAGATCGTCGATCTTTTGTTTTTTGGGGAGCGCCATTGTGACTGGCGTTTTCTTGCAGATGTTTGTGTCTTTAGTTTGGTTTGTTGGTTCCAAGGTAGCACTGCAGCCAACATTCTAAGACATGGTGAAGCGAGGAGTCAGTCCGAAAGCAGAGAGGCCAAGGCAGTCGATACGTACCACGAAGATGGCGTGTAATAAAAAACAGAGAGTGGAACCTGCCATGGAATTCTCGCCAGACTCTCTAACTCTCACCGGTTTAGCCTGTCGAAATACCCGGCTCCCCCAATCGGCCTTATCCCGTGCCAAAACAGGGGTAAAAGATCAACTCTTTTCACATTACGACTGATGATAATTATCATCTGAGCCAATTATTGTTAACTGAGTCAAACTCTCCTTGGGTAACGACAAACCTACCGTGTCTATATACTAGGTATACGGATACAAAACACATCACTCCGATCATCACCCCATGATTGGTGTCCATGCCGCCCCCGCTTCAAGATCAACCCTCGCCAAACCGAGACGTCGGAGAGGGACAAGCTAAAGCGGGTCACGTACCATCAGACCAGGCCCAAAACTTAGATCGTGGAGGCGACGATGAACGGGCCAGCGAGAACACTATCGGCCTCGCCAATACCAGCTTCAAGTCATATCGAGCCCGATGTCTTTGATCACGACGACCTCCAAGATGTTTTCTACCCCGAGTCAACAAACACAAGTTATTTAACGTCTATTGCATCAGACGTTCGCCGCGGGATTCAAGAGAACGGTCGAACCTATGGAGTTTACGGCCTACATAAGGCTTGGGTCCCAAGTGATGACCTCGAGGTAAATGAACCGCTATCTTCTTCTCAGAGCTCGATTCTAACGATAGTTCATAGCTTGAGCGAAATGATCTACAGCATTGCAAGTTCACCATGCTCATGGACAATCAGCTCCACCTGGCCCCTATTTCCGACTATCCCCAGAAGATCCTCGATCTCGGTACTGGATCTGGAATTTGGGCTATCGAGATGGCTGAGCAATACCCCATCAGCAAAGGTCATTGGCGTAGATACGACTGCTGTTCAGCCCAGCGTGATACCACCCAATTTAGATTTCGAGGTATAGTCGATCCTGACGAGAAGATCTTTGATTTTTACAACAGCATTTTATCACATTGAACCTTGCTAACCTCTTCAGATTGACGACGTAGAAGATGACTGGCTCTGGGGTGAAGGGACGTTCGATCTCATGCACGGCCGAGAATTTATCATGGCTATTCACGACTGGTCTCGTCTCGTGAGACAAGCATTCGACCATCTTAAGCCCGGCGCTTACTTTCACATCTCTGGCTCAGTACCCGATTTCAAGTCCGACGACGGCACACTACCTCCTGATTCTGCTTACATCGAGATGGGCAAGATCTACTTCCAAATGCCAGAGCGCATTGGGTGCACAGGGTGGGAGCCAACTCGCTGGAAGGAACACTTTGAAAACGCCGACTTTGAGGATGTTGTTGAGCGTGTTCTGAAGATTCCTACGAATCTTTGGCCTAAGGATGGGCATCTCAAGGAGATTGGGGCATTTGAGCTGTCCCACTTTCGAGATACCATTGGCAATATCTTTGGGCGCGGTTACGAGCAAATTCTCAACGGCGATCCGGACTACTTCCAGGTATTTATTACTGTCCAAGGCTCGAAAAGAGGTACTGAACCCAAATATGCACAGTTGGGTCCCTTTGTAAGTCATTCCGCCCTCCATCTCATGCTGGGCTATCAAGCTAACAACGTATGCCACCAGTTACGTCGTCTACGGCCGAAGACCAAAGAATTCGACAACGGAAGAGGAACCAGTGCACCAGAAGTCTGCTTCTCCGGATGCTTAGTCGTTTGGAAGGAAAGGGGGAGAACAATTTGTAATGGTCGAGGAGGGGGCGTAGAAAAGGAGGCGAGCCCTTGCAGAACAGACGTTCCGAGCATCCTGATCCATGATGATTTTAGCAGCTCCAGTGCTTTATTCCATAGCCTGTCCATGTATGCTGTAACTTTAGTCAAGCCAATATAGATTTCAGTTTTAATGATTTTCACACGGAGTCCAAGGCTCACTATAGCTGCCAATTCTAACACTTACCAATTTCAGTGCAACTTTAAACATAAAGACAAAAAATTACTTCGAACCATTTTTAAGGGCAAAATATTATTCGGTGAAGGTCTTGGGCACTGGCAAGGCAAGTGGCGGGTTAGACGGGGGAGTGTCATCATACATGGCTGTGGAACCCCAAGAACAGTCGCAAATTTGGCGAACAAGAATCACACGACACGGAACAAATACACGCAAAGATAGGTAGACACATTCCAAATATGCTTGACGCGCCAAAATTGGAGAGGCACTATGACCACCGGAGTAATCTAGAGTGGCCTGTACTCATAAGGGTCACAGCCTGGGTCTGGTATAAATTGGCCACTGCAAAGATTATCACGAGAATTGCAGCAAATAACATTATGAAAATCACTTTAAAAATGAGACAAAGATATAAGAGAACATATGTATTTGACTCTTAAGTTATATCATCATAACCTTCCCTTCAACGACCGTATTTTACAAAGACATTCCTTAGGCGAAGACCAGATGGCTGGGTGCTACACAGCCACTTCTAGGTGCAGTGTTTGATAGAATTCGAACGCTTCAGATGAAGGAATACACCTATACTTGCAAGTTAGCAAGCAATTACTTGACGGGCAGGTAGTGAAGGGGAGTGTCTTACAGTGATGCGTACTCGAGCCGCGCTCCAAAAGTCGTACCCATCCGACTGAAATAAACGTAGAAGAAGCTGCCAGTAAGGAAAAGGCAGAATTTACTCCTCCAACGTAAAACGAAGGATAGCTGTGATTCGAGAGACGTATGTGGGTGCGAGGTCGCTCAGGGGACGACATCTGCGATTTCAAAGTTAGCCACGCTTTGTAAAAGGAAACAGACTTCAACACTCACATTCGATTATCGAATAGTATCTGATATATTTAGATCTATCTACGACCATACTGGCGACGACGCATTCGCTCACGCTCTCGGTCCATGTTGTCGTGGTGAATGAGGGAGAAGCAGAAGCAAAAGAGGAAGAACAAGATGAGCCAAATGATACCCTCGAACTCAGCCTGGTGTCCATCGATACCATAAGCGTCAGTGAACATGTTGGAATGGCTTTGGAAGTGATTTTTCGAGTGATTGTTGTGTTATGTTGAAGTGTCTGTCGTGTCGTGGGATGTATCCTTGTTAGTTGCTGAGTGAGGATTGGCGGGGGACCCTAACACCTGGCACGGATTTTCACAGCCCACTTGGGTAATGCACTTGGGCCAGCTGCCTCCCACGCCTTTCTCCCACTGAGTCACTCCGCTCATCTCATCTCTCTCTCTCCCACCATCACCACAATCACCCATAACAACAACATACTCGGGTGGTGGTGCCCAAACTCCAACATCTTTTCCCTATATATACCAAACTTGACCATTCTTTTCTTTATTCACTCACATACAATCACTGATTAAGACGAGAGTATATCTCCCCTCCCCGGGCTTGCTGCCCTTCTCTCTCTCTCTCTCCCCAAACACGCGTCGAGGCGATTACCTCTGCGCACTCACCTTTGTTTTCCTCTTCACCTTTTCTCCTTTGATCCTCACAAACACCTTACAGGTTCCCCATTTACTCCCATACACCACACCTTTGTTCCCTTCCTGTTCTTATTTCCCTATCACAAAGCTCCACCCCGATTCACTGCCGCAAACATGGGAGGCAAGGCCTTTGCTCGTTTCAAACCTCCTCTGGAGACTCCTCGCATGCCCAAAGAGGTGTATCTCCAGGTCAAGAACAGAATCATTCGCAACCTGACTGAGGAGTTCCGCTGGCTGGACTGCCCCATCGAAGGGCCAGATAAAAAGGACTACGGTGACGTCGACGTCCTCGTCTCCCATATCATGGGCGTCAATCTTAGCAAGGACTATATCATTTCCAGAATCTCTATCGCCCTTGGAGCTGAGTTCCAAATCATCGAATCGGGCCCTGATGAAATTGCTGGTCACTTCGCTATCCCCTGGCCTGAGGACCTTCCTTTTCCCCCAGGATATGAAGATGATCCCCTCCAAGATGCACCACCTTCTGCTTTTGCTAGCCTGTCTTTGACATATTCCGATCCTCCTACTGGCACATCTTCTGGACCATCTGCTTCTGCCGGACCTTCCACTTTCGTTGGCCCTCCTGACTCCGACCCTGCTCCCCAAGGAGATTCCAAGCTTGATACTCAAACAAGCGACGCCAAAGACACCAAGGGAAAGGGTAAGGCAACCGTAAGTTCAAATCTTATCGCTTCATAGACTCAAGAATGTAAAGACAAGCTGACAATCACTCTCAGGATACTGCTGCTGCAGGTTTACAGACCAAGGCCGCATCTGATGCAGTTGATGGCGCTAGTATCACCCAGTCAGACCTCAGCTCAGTACCATCTGCGGCAACAGCTCCTGAGCGCAGCGGCAGACGAAGTGTCTCTTGGTTTAGCAAGGAAACCTTCAGCAAAGGCACCTTTGGCAAGGGCACCTTCGGCAAGGGAACGCTTGGAAAGGGAACGTTCAAGAAGGGACGATCTCTTCTTCCAAGTGGCCGTAAGTTCTCATTCAATACACCAACCTTTCATTCCCGCTCAGGCTACTCATACAACTAGGCTCTTTGTCAATCTCAATGATTTTCAAGCGTGGACAATCCAGCCAAGAGTCCGCAGAAGTCTCCGGCGACGACAAGGTGGAGAAGGTAACATTATCCAAAGACTCAACACTCTACGCTCACTGACTTACTTCAGTCTCAGATCTATGTTTCCGAGCCTGAAATTGGCTCTGGAACAGTCAGAATCAAGAGAAAGCCTGTTCCCACCAAGTCTATTCTGACTAACAGCCCTTTCAAGAGACGCCGCCGCCTCTACATTCAAGTTGACGTCCGCTACTGTCTTGTTGCTAGGCTTGCTAAGTTCATGCGCTTCATCCATTCCCACGGCGATATGTGGCAGATCCTTGGGTCTATTATTCGTCCCTTTGGTCTCACCATGGACGACAAGGCGCTCTGGATCCGAATCCCAGAAATCGAACGTATTAACCGTACTAAGTCTAAGGTCAAATTGACTTCAAATCCTAATGAGATCCTGAAGTTCCTTGGGCTTTCAGTTCCTGAGTACTGGCGACCCTTTACCAGCGTCGAGGCCATGTTCAACTACATCGCCAAATGCCCGATGTTCTCGGTCCCTCCTGATCGTACCGCAGAGAATGAACAGGCTCCTTCCACCTCCAACGACCGTCGTCGTATGGCACAGCGTCATGTCTACCGTGAATGGGTTGAGGTGTTCAAGCCCCGTTGCCGAGAGCAAGGTCTTTACACTGAGTCCTCGTTGACCCGTGAGTTGGTTAGGAACATGGCCTTTGACGCATTCAAGATAGAGACAGATTATCACGAACGGGTGCGAGATTTTTTATACGAGGAGCAACGAAAGGAAATCCGCAAAGACTACATCAAGGGTCAGATTCCTATGCCAAAAGACCCGAACGACGCCGAGGAATTGCGCAAGCGAGCAGCGACAGTTAAGGCCATGTCTGCTATCGTTCTCGACGGTGCGGAGTTCTCACATTACGGAGTCGTCGCGCCACCTATACTGCTCAAGCCAAACGGTTTGTACGACATGGAACGTACCAAGTCCTGGATCGAAAGCAAGATACACTATGTTGCCTACCAAGCCGAGGCGCGCTACGGCAAGGAGCAGCATAAATTCAGAGAGAAGATGCTGCATGCGAAGGAGGTGAGGCAGAAAACTCTCGAGGAGAAAACTCTCGAGGAGCAGCGACAGGCCGACAGCTCTAGCGTACCTCCTATCTGACGCTCCATACGATATCTGAGTATCAGTAAGTCAAGCTGATCCGTGTTCTGCATATCAAATGATGGCCAGCACTAACCACAACCAGTCTCGGAGAATTTAAATCCAGTGACACTGGTATGCCACCCTCTAGGATCTAGAGAGACTCTTAGTATCACATCTGAGAGCCGAGCTACCTTCATGTTCTTGTTCAAGACCTACCCCTGAATCGTATCTCAGCCACGTTGTCGTTACCCTACTTCAACCTATGATCCCTCCATCTTGGGACGATTGATTTTCATTTTGTTCAAACCATTCAAGGTATATACCTCCTTTCGGACAGATCGATTCTTGGATCTAACTGTTCAATGTAGTTTGTTTCTTTTACGCATTTTCAAGGCAACAGGCCTATCGAACCATCGACGGAAGCTTTTATTCTGCCCTGGTCTTTAATCTCGCCACGGCCAGCAAGGCAATACATTTGAGCGTAACTCGCGAGTTCATTTGCCATCTTACATCCTGCCGGCTTTTCAGCTTTCAAAACACGGCAAACACGGACATGTCTTTTTGGGCGATCTTTGCGACATCTAGCGGGAGACGGTGATAGACTTTACGGGCCTTAGTTGATCCAAGAAGCAACCGTCTTGCAATCCCTGCAGACACACAAATGTCTCACAGCTCGCAATCTCTCAGTCAAAGCAACTTCTCAGCTTTGTTTCACATCGACTATATATGCGAGCATCACAGTACTTGGAGCAGTCCGAGGTCAGGCTGCTATATTTCCGCCTGGATTCATGGTAACTTGCATAGGCGGAAAAGGGGATCGATTGCTATGACCTAATGTATTATATGTGTAGGAGACTCAATAACCCAGTAAACCCATCCCTTGGTGTACCTTGTAAACTGTGAAGTCTGTGATCTAGTGAAGCCACCGTTGTAGCTGGTGTCCTTGTATGGCAGATTCCTGCTCGGTGTGAACCTGGATCTCCAAAACTCATATATCACCAGATATCACCAAGTATCGTAACAGTGAGCAACCACGTAAGAATTCTGCTTGCTGAATTGTGAGGTCTGGAGTGCAGATATGGAAGATGACCTCATCAGACCTCTCCTTGGGAACGCCCGTAACTGCTGTAAAACTAGATAATTCCGGGTCATAGAATCACAAAGATACCGTAAATTTTCGTTCTTCTACTTCCATTCAAGTCCCTCCATCTGGTGTTATTAGGGCTGGACCCCCTATCCCACTCAGATTCAGCGTTTGTCCGCCGTCAATGCTCAAGCCCCATCTTAGCAATCACTCCTCTCCCGACGTTCATCCAAGCATCCCAATTTCTACCTTGACTTTTTCCTTTTTGCTCTCTGCCTTCACCCACAACTTCAACCTCACCTTCTTTGGTGTACTCGACAATCCCCTAGAAGCCTCTCTTGGATTCTGCTGCTTGGCTTACGGTCCGTTTACTTTCCTTTTTTGAGTCCTGGCGTTGTTCACCATCTTCGAGTTCTTCATCAGATCCTCCTTCGAGTCCTCTTTGCCTTCGATCAGTCACTCCCTCGTCCGCCCTCGCTCGACACTTGATCTCAAGTAGCCTCCTCGTCCGAGGAATCTAGTTCCAGACGCTCTACAGTCATCGCTTCTCCCGAGTACATGCCTTGTCACTTTAGCACAGGCTCTCTGTTCTATCTTTCGGTCCTCGCCTCATCTCATACTGGAACACGTCGCTAACTTTCTCGAGTCCTTAACAGTTCGTGTCACTAGTCAGTTCAATATTCACCGTGCTTCCAGGAGACCGATCCAGCGCTGGACCTGCACGGCAAGTTACCCTTGCCTAGAATCCTCTTCGAAAGATATGTCAGTCAAGTTTCATCACTCCGTGTTCACTCAAGGACCTTGGGGCTGTTGTGATCGATGGGTCAACATCCTCCACCCTCCCCTGAACTCAAGGCTCCTTTTGTGGCTTTGTGCCTCACTCACTGCATGTCATAATGGCCTCGGGCGCTCATATAGAGTCTATTTGCTAGTTCGAAACCTCTCTCCGTTTCCCTGAACCTGTTTATTGAACCATGTTGCTCTTCTTCATGTTCTCTTGCCTTATCACATTTCCTAGATCGTTACACTAATGTCAGTTGTCTCTTAGATATTCCAAGCCTTCTAAACCTTCAAGATCCGGCCTGAAGACAGTATGCTTCAAAGAAAGATTTCTACTCACTTCCATGGTTTCTTGGACCGTGTGACTCGCCGCCGTGGCCGTGGTCGCGACCGAGAAAGAAGCCAAGAGCGTCGAAGTCCTCAACGATATGCAGATGTAGCAGCAGCTCAGCGCCGAAGCCAGAATCAATCCAACCCTCTTACCCGAGGCATTTCGCTTCCACATCTCTCAATTCGCAATGACCGCCCCGCATTGTTTCCTGGTGGCATAGACAGCCTCTCGGACAACCCAGCTTCTGTTGGTTCTCCCCCTCAGTCCCAGTCAAGTTACTCCGTGGGCTATGTCCCCTATCTTTCCCCATTGGAAAGAGGGCCACCCGAAGGAGAGGGACATAATGTCCCAAGGATTGTCGTTGCTACTGCTCACGCTGGATCCACGATGGAGGAAGAAATTCACGAGCAGCCTTGGGTGTTTCCTGGTCAAGTAAGTTTATAAGCAGCCTGTACTAGCGAAAGATCCTCTCTTCCATCTTGATGCTTAGGATATCTAGCCTCTCGTGATAAGCCCATACTTACGATAGCATAGGACTTCTTCCCTGAAAGTCAGACGCAAGGTGATCGTAAACTAGGAGCCGAGCTTTTTTCAAGGTATGTTTGGCCCAGATCCTGCTCACCCTCATACGTGACTAACAGAAGTCTTGGACAGTCGGAGACAGATGTACCAGGTCAAAGCTGGCGGTCGAGCCTTCATGATTCCAATCGATGTTTTTATTAGTCGGCCAGGCTAGGGGTTCCTGCAGCATAAAAACATCGCCGAAGTTCACAGCGACATCTTCGCCCTTCTACTTGAGATCTTCGTCTCTCCCAGTGGACTGACTGGTCATGAAAACGGGCTCAACCTCCCATTGCTGCTTGCCACTCTCTCATACGCTTTTGACCAAGGCATGACCTTTGAGATTGAGAAGCTGAAGAGCATCATCGACCGGTATATTGCTTTGCGCATGTTCCATCACAACCCTCGCCCCGGCTCGGATCGTCTGGAGATTAAGTATTTCTATTTTCGCTCAGAGGAAATCTATCGGGCCTGGCTGGAAGTTGTCCGGGATGAGCAACTCCATGTCTGTCTCTGTCCCAGTGATGTGGTAACACTATACGTCCACTTGGTACCACGTTGGTGGTCGGACGACTCGGTCATGGACTTTCACCACAAGTTCAAGGTAGATACCAGGGTCGCTTTCGATCAGATTCAAGGCGACCCTGGAAGTCGTTTCAGGGAAGTCTTCCAGGTGTTCTTCAACCGCACGCGCCTTGGAATCCATCCTTGGATGGAGATGGAGAGCCCTCCACAGTCTCCTGCTGTCGAGAGAGCTTCCGAAAGAGTTTCCGAAGAGTCGGCCGTCGGCTCCTCCCCACTCGCCCCGGCTACCCCAGTCGTTTTGCTCCCTGTTCCTTACTCTGACACGTCTGGTAGCCCAGAGTCTGGGCTACCAGGGCGTAACCTTCGACACAATCGTAGAGAGGCTTTCGTTATGTTACAGCCTGAACACTAATCAAGTTGATCAAGCGGTCTGCCTAAGCCGTGGCTTCTTCTGTCAAGTACTTACACGTACTGTCAATGCCACGCATGCAAAGACCATTGAGTGTTGTCCACATCACAGTGGGTTTGATGCCGTCAATGATTCCACACTCTCGCAAGCCATGTTCACTCCTGTCTCGCAGGGGGAGAGATTATTGAGTTTGGGAAACTCCCAAGCGAGTCAAGTTGCGGGAGCATTTTGCCTTGCCCGTTTCTTCATTTTTTTGAACTCTTGGCTACCTCGACAAATTGAGCATTGCTCCTGCAATAAAGCAGATATATACACGGAACTAAATAGATTGGACAATTGAATTTCCCTCACATCTCAGCGTAATCCAATTGCGTGATTTCAAGGGCGCAGGTAGTGCGTGAGTGCGTGATGATATGGACTGCAGTATACAACCGAGGACACGCTGGGTGAAAACTGAACCACAGAATGTCACAATATGGCTTCCATAGGAGCAGCAATAAGTGCATAGGAGTCTAAGTATTTACTGGTTCATTTAAGGTAGTGCTTTTGTGTTAGAGTACCTGGGGGTCAATCGGAGGTAGTGGGATTATCTACAATCTTGCTATCAGATCTATAATATATTATACGACGACACTCTGCAACAACCCCCTCTCACTACAGTGGCTGATCACAGCCATAATTGTCTTCCGTAGTATAGTGGTCAGTATGCAAGCTTGTCACGCTTGAGACCCGGGTTCAATTCCCGGCGGGAGAGATCCAGCCACCTGTGATACACAGGCGATTACTTTTTTGCAACTTCAGCTTCTAATGTCAATCAAGGTCTTTTTGTTCTTGTCTTTTGATTTTGCAAACTTGGAACAGTGGCAACAGCTCTTGGCGAATGCAGGGTTGTTGTCCAGGGTCCATCAGCGCGCTAATTACAGTTAGCAGATCGCAATGATCGACATTCATGCGTGACAAGTCAGAAAAGGAGCCTTCTAAGACTTGTTTGTGTCATGAAGTCTGAAGTGGCATGTATCACATTACTCAGGACAATTGATGCATGTTTGACAGAATCGTAAGATTGCTTGATCATGTACTCTATATGCAGGTTCTTAGTTGAACCAAGACAAACGCTATTACTTTGTAATGAATCTCCCCATCTAACTCTCAAAATCTCAACCAAGAGGTTGTACAAAAATATGTTCTAGAAATGTTCGCTTAAAGATCTGAATTTACTCGGTGGGCTGACGAGCAGTGTAGAGGCAGCCAACAGGCTTCTCAACCTTGGCGGCCTTGATGCTGAAGCCAAGGCAGTTGCTGTTGCCACCGGGCTGGTTGACACCAGCGCTGACCCAGATGCTCCAAGAAGCCTTCTCGAGGTTCTTGCTGTCGGGGCAGGCGATGAAGCTCTTGCCATCGAACGTGAGCATGTTGTCCTTGCTGATGGCCCAGCCCTTGCGCTCGCCGTTGCGAGGCATGGGCTGAACACCGGTGGTGTAGCCCATGATGCCCTGGCCCATGCCGGAGCGGTCAACCCAAAGCTGCTGGGGAGGGTTGTCGCGCTTGTAGAGGTAGAGCTCGTCACCGACGAGGTTGAAGGTGGCCTCGTTGGTCTTGACGCCCTTGTCGCAGCTGGCGCCCTGGGTCTTGCGCTTCAGAGTGATAGACTCCTGAGTGGCCTGGAGGTAGTTGAAGTGGATGGGAGAGGCGGATCGGAGGGCGAGAGCCTGGAACTGAGTCTGCTTGGGAGCAGCAGCGGCGTTGGCGAAGCCAGCGGCGACGAGGGGAGTGAAGAGAAGAGCCTTGATCTGCATGTTTGCGGGTTTTGGTGGTGTTGAGAGTGAAAAGGTTGAAGAGTTGTAGTTGTGGTTGTAGTTGAGAGTGGATGAGAGTGTGAGAGTGAGTGATGAGGAATAGTCAAATTGAGGATCGCGAAGATAGTCTTATATACATATGCGAACTCCCTTGTTGATCTCCATCTCGCATCGTCATCGTCATACTACGTATCCGTAGTAGCTGAGGATCGACTCCGGCAGTTGCCTCATAACGGACGGCTCCAAGCCCCCAGCCCCGACGGTCCGCGGTGAGGGGATCCATCTCCATTCAGGCATGCCGCCCGCCTCGCGAATGAATACGAGATGGGGCACTGGGGTCACTGCAACTCTCTCCCTAGTATCTAGCAATAGCTCCCCGAGTTAAACCATACACTCTCTGCTTGCATTGACAGCTCAGGCGGTCCAGCCGAGACCAGGTCTAGGCCCAAGCAGCGTTGTTCAACATGGCTAAAATTGGAGGCTCAGGCCAGACCAGCTAGCCACATTAGTGAGAAAAAAAACGGCAGCCAGCCCAAAGCAAGCCACCCGTGACCCAGCCTACCAGCCCAACCCCAACTATTGAAATCGTCTAAAATTAGCACCATCTGGGCTTTTCTAGAATCGGTCGTTCGACGCCGAGGCACTTGTTAGTTGCTACAGCTAATGCGTGGACCCTCAATGCTTGGCTCTAGACGTCATAGTCGATTCCAAGATGAAGCTAACGTTCCCATTGACCACTGGCATTGGCATTTAGATGTCTCCGAGCCATCGCCACAAATGGATCTTCTCGTAAATGCAGAGTATTCATGCAGACACACGTTAGCCAAGAACGACGATTCAGGTGAAATACAATATCTCCTTAATGATGCCGAGTTCCGTTCTGTAAAATACTTCGGAATCGTTCCATTATTAGGAGGCCGTAAATAATGCCAATGCTAAGGGTCTAGGTTAGGAGAGATTTCTCCCGTTGCGTCACATATAAATGACAGTTGCCAAGGTCAAGACCCATAGTATTACTAGGTAGTAGACTATTCTACGCGAAATATAACAACAGACCGCATAATAGGAGAAATACAGTTTCTAAGAGTATCCGCAGCAAACACGGTGACCAATATTCCATATACCAGGGAAATACAAGGACGTTAACGGTGGGTCACCAGTTTCAGCTATAGCACTCCCGAATAAGAACTCAAGGTAGTATTTCAAACACCTGATCGGCAAAACTCTACAAGATTGGACGGGGAAATATGACTTCCATTGCCGATCAACTCGTATTCAAGGACAAGAGTCGACATGACGCATTCATCATCTGATATCATCGAATACTCCAATTCTTTCCTCAACATTTCTTCTCGTATACGGGGTAGAATTCGAATATTTCCATATAATTCAACAAATCGTGTAGTAGTTGTGTTGCTGGTTGGTGTTGGTCCAACAATAAGTGCCGTGACTACATGGATATAGCTGCAATTTTACTAGTCTCGCTATATTGAGATCATCTCATTCGCGTAATCGAAACTAAATAGCTAAATTATGCTTTGTTTGAGAATACCTAGCATGACTCTGGAAACCTTTTGCTTCACTGCAACCTTCATGAGGCAGTGTCGAGCTCAATACACAGCCCGAATTCAAAACCCAATAGCTTCACATCGATCAACCCTGCAACCAGATACGAAAGTATCAGAGCTACTGACAAGTGCGACATTGTAGATTGTCATTGACACAGACTCTCGGCCGATACTTTACTCTGCTTTTACGATGGGGACGATCTACACTGGGGCGGTGGCGAAGAATTAGATAAAAAGCGCGCCAATCGTAGGGTAGACTACAATGCTCCCTCTTACTTAGAAAGGCACGTTACATTTCTTGGCTTGGAGACCACTTACACGTCTCTTTCCCTCTTCTTTCCAAAGAATACTTGCTCAGAAGCAACCATGGCTTAGTGATTCGCCCTGAGTTGCAATGACTTGAAATCGTTGTTTTGATCAACTGGATTCCCTTGGAACTTACGGGTAGAGGGCACGAAGATATATTGGGATTTTTGAGTGTTTAGATATTTTAGAAAGCTCCTCTAATATGAAGAAGACCTTAGATATAATAGCAATAACTTGAAAAATAGAAAGGATCTTTGGTAATGACCACAGAGATATAGAGTATAGATCGAAGCATAGTAATTCATAAATAACTCGAGACAATTTCTTGATTCTCAAAAAAGGAGAGGGGGCTGGGACACCAGATCATTTGCTAACAAAACAAACACTCACAATCGACTTTCTTCATGATATTAACCTCAATTGGTTTTCATATGCTATTTTATTGTCAAGACTCTAAGTTGATATGAGGTATACACAAACTAAGGGCGAGCCTAACTGGATGAGGCGTAGGCGTAAGCAGAACATATCTCACTCTGTGAACATTTAAACTCTCAACCTCAACTATTCACATACTATCAGAGCCCATGATTGGACACCAAACCTGCTCGAAAAGCATTGGCTGAGTTCGACCACATAGTCAACTATGACCACATTCTCATCAATCCCTTCTTACATCCTCGGCGGCGCCTGCGTTGGCCGCGGGATAATGGCCCTCCTCTCACCACGAAAAGAGTACGATCACGTCGGTCTTCTTCTCGAACCTAGCAAAACAAGCACTGAGGGTGGTACCGTATCACCGCTCATGTACTTTAAGGGTCTTCGTGAGATCTCATACGGTCTGACGTTGATGGCGTTGCAATATCAGGGCAACGAGAGCGCCGTGACGACTTTTTCGGCCATTTTATCGATTGTGAGGATTGGTGATGGGTTGGTTGTTTGGATGAATGGGGGCGATGAGCTTAGATATAAAGCGGCTGGTCATTGGATCACTGGGCTTGGGTTTGTTGGGTGGGTGGTTTGGAGATGGAGTTACTGAACCATGAAGCAAGTCGAGGATCAGTATGAAAACATGCCCCTTCTAAGACACTGGAAGATTCGTTTCAGCTGCATTGAGATTTGGCTGACCAGTCATGGGATTGCAAGGTTTGATGTCTTGGTTTATTTGTTTCTTCAGTTGAAGTTGGAGCTGTCAACATTCGTTGGTCTTGCCTCCTAATCACAGACTATAGCATTGTATAGCAGCATCCAGCTCTCCGTATGTTAAAAGATCTTCATATCGGAAGCATACATAACTCTTCCTCTTTAATACGATCATGTGAGGAGAAACTTCAATTTTCCAGTCAGATATATTAGATATTCATTGAGTTCATGCTTATAACAATGGCCAGTGTCAATACTCAACAACCAAATACCAAAGTTTGAAACGACAGCTGAGATATATCAACTAGATTCTACGTATTCTATCCGAATTTGGTTGCAGATCATGCCGTATATGACCCTCTGGATTCTGGGAAAAGCTTGTCCAAAACGTTGGCTGCCTTGAGACAGGATGAGTCCCCCTGTAACCTCTCAAAACAGCCCAAGCATCTCAACCCCTCCTAGTGCATTAATCAACTGTTAATGAGGCGATATAAGGGTAGCAACTGAGATTCGGCTCTCGAAAGTATGAGTGAGCCCTTGAACATTAGGAGAGACGCTGGTGAGAGACGAGAACAAGCACGATCCAGTATGAGAGATCCACGTGAGAGCTATTACTAGCCAATGTGTTTGGTGTAGAATGACGGAACGGGTGGGCTTGTCAAATTTCTCGCGAAAAACAGCAACTTAATTCGAGTTCTATCCTCAGAGTAACTGGTCAATGTCGGTAGGTCGTCACGCGACAGTTGTAGTAAAGTGTCAACATACAAGAGACACTCAAATATTGGCAAAATGCGGATGTATACTAGTTTATAAGCAATTTTGCCTTTAAAAATCCATTTTAACACAGTGATGATCACCTCCGTGACTCTCCGCTATGAGTTGTTTTCCCAACCTCCTTGTTCATTGGTATCACAATAACCCACTCGAATCCCCAACACCAAACTACATTTTACTCAGTGCTCAAATTCCACAGTCCATCACCCAAGTAATGCGCGTCCTCGATCACGGGTCCCTTGCCCTTGGCCTTGACCTCCTTGGTACCTGCGACAAGCGTTCCAATCGCGCATGCTTCCTCCTTGCCCTCAGCTATGACAACCACGGGCTCACCCTTGACAAGCTCTCTGCTCCATCGTCCATCCTCATCAATAGACTGCTCCATCTCTTTACCCTCTTGCACACCCTCGGGTGCGCCGTCAGCAGGCAGTCGTCCTCCTGGGGAGGTCAAGCCAGGGGCCATGAGGGTAGCGCCTGAGAGGACGAAGCGGATAGCGCCGCGGTCTATGCGAATGCTAGGGAACGCTTGGGGGAAGCGGTGCACGAGACGGAGGTGAGGAACGAGGATGCCGGTAAGGTCCTGTTGGTAGAAGAGAGGTGTCGAGTCGAGAACGTAGAGCGTGTTGCGGTCGGTCAGCTTCATGCTCGAGAGGGAGGCCTTTTTGGGCAGGATCTCGTCGATGAAGGGGTTGAGGAGAGGGTATGTGTCGAGAAGGCCCTGACGAAGGGAGCGCTGGACGGACGATTTGAGCTTTTGCTTAGGGGAGCCTTGGATTCTAGATCGAGATTAGATGCGACCTTTGAGAGGTTTGAAGGTGGGGGATGTACTCTTTCTTGAACATTGTGGCGGTTTAACGGCAGTGCCGAGATGGATATTATGCTTGAGATGAATTGAAAGATCTAAATGACAGAGGGTAGAGGTATGAATTACAGAGAGACTGGCCTTGTCGTGTCGTGTCGGGTCTTGGTGGGGTGAATTGTTTGGGTATGGAAAAGTCGAGTCGACGATTGCCCCGCGGCATCGGACGTGGCGGGGTAAATCTCGAGATGCAATAAGAGAGGTGCACTATAAGGTCTCCAAAAAACATCACATTAAGACAAGTTACACACGCGCAATAGAAAATATCACAATAAATATCTTGTAGGTAAAAAGTCATGATCCTGTTATTCTTTTGCGCCTTCACCGTTGCAGGCGAATCCTGTTGCCATCATTATCGTACATAAAGCTATCCCATGGAGGGGTCAACCAGACACCACCACCACCAGATCAACCCTTGACGACATGTGAAACAGTTCCGTCATCCTTGAGGTGAACGTTGAGTCTGTCCTCCTTGAAATCCTTTGTGACCATCATTCCGGGTTCGATGATGCGTGTCTCCTGGGGGAGATCTCTTTTGGCGAAGACCTGTGTAGTCAAGTTAGCATCGTGTCGGCACATAGTCTGCAAAGTGTCGTCAACATACAGTCTCGGTAGATGCCTCCTCATCGGAGAGCTTCTTGCCAACGAGCTTGTTCTGCCACTCCTCGGCCTTGTCGCCGGATGTAGAGTTGATACCAGGAACAACAAGAGGCATGATGTGTGGTTGTATTGTTTTACGTGGGAAGAGAAGTTGTATTGGTAGATATAGTGAGTACACGTTGTAGAAAGAAAATGAATGATTCGGGGTCTTAGGCTTTCCTTTTATACCTTACTTAGAGGTTGTGTGCAATCATTGCATTACGAGGCAAAAGCAGGAAGCTCAAACAGATAAAGTTGATGACGTAGCCTCACATGTTCACTCACTCGATTGGCTACGCGTCGGTTACTCTAGGAACAAAGTATGACGTGCGTGTGAAAGAGGGGGACGTTTGATCGATACAGATCTCGGGCATTTATTTGTTGGTAAAATGTATGTACGTTAAAATGTTAATAAGTCATGTACGGAGTATGTGTCTTGGCATGAGAATTATGCTTTACTGTCAATCTCAGGTACAGAGGGCACTGACCACTCTAGTTGCGTTGCGACTCGGCATTTCCAGCCCCTGAACATCATCAGTGATTGTCGGCACGTTCCGATAAGATAACGGGATTGATGTATCGGAGAGTATCACTGGTACATCTACTAAGGCATTCGATGAACGGAGGCAAGCCCTCTAATATTGGGATGGAGGTTTTGATGGCGTCGGGATGAGCGACAGGGCCATTTCAGCTTGCATAGCACCTATGGATACATGTAAGCAGAGGTTGAGTACACCGTCAGCATCAAACTCTTGACCTTGACCGCTTATACAATAATCTTCTCATTGTCTCTATCACTATCCGTAAACTACACCAAATGCTTGTTTCCGGGTGCTTCTATCCACAAAATTGCATGCCAATTATTTATGACCAGGAAACAACCAGACAACATATCACAATTCAAACATGGACAAAATGAAACCAATTGAAATGTCACTCTTCCTCTCCCCACAACCGTCGTCGCACCAGCTGCTCGACACGTTGTCTCTATTGGTTGCTGCACCGCCATCCTTGCCAGCTGGACAGTTATCCGCTCTTTCAGCCACTTCAATCAGCGCTTGAAGTAAATGGCAAGGCTTGTGCTTACGTAGTACTGTACCTATGCACAAGGGGAGTCCGAGAGATGAAGTTTCAGCATGTCAGCAGTAACATTGTGTTTAATTTGGATCTGTAGTACGTAGTTGTTGATCAAGTAAAGCTTCATGCTGTAGGAGACGAGTTGCTCTGTAATGTTTGTAGATGTCTCAAATTCTCTTTGTTTAGGTGTCTCTGCCTTTGTCTTGTCAACAGCTCAACCCAGCTCCAGCCATCCATGGCTAGTGGGTTTTCCTTTAGTTGAATTCCCACCTGTGATCCTGCATCATCAGCAGAAACATCAGCATCAGCTGTCATCATGGGCCTGCACCGGCTAAGATATGAGAAGGGTCCTCAATGAACCCTACGTATGCACAAGACAGGCACTACTCTATAGAATAGTTAGCAGCATCACCAATCTCACACTCAAAACATAACAGAACAGTCACAGCCCTAACACCTGCAAGCAAGCAGGACCCTCAATCTCTTCTCACGTCCTATTCCAATTCAGGTCTAGTCAATTGTGGCTCATGTCCATTCAACCCCCCGTCCAAAAGGATCCGTCTCCTCATCTCCCCTTTTTTTAGCACAAGCAACCCTCTAAGATCCCCATAATAATATCACTCCTCCCAGTAACCAAGTAAGCCCAGCCCCAAGGCCCAAAGCCAAAGCCCGCCTCAGCAGCTCTTCACTGCCTCTGCCTCTTTTTTTTCCTTTCCAAGGACAGTTCAGCCCAGAAACAAACGGACGGATAATCCCTTCCATTCCCATTCGCTTCGTTTCGCTTGTTCCCTCTCTCCTTGTTTCTTCTTCTTTTTCCCCCTCCCCATCACCACCAAACCAAGCAATCCATCTCTATCCTCTCTCCCCTTTTTGGATTGAGCGTGTCTTGGTTTCAAGCGCCCAATTTGTAATCGACAACAGAATTAACGAGCTTGCTGGGCATCCTCTCGATCGAAACCTAATCTCGAAAAAATAAACAAGGAAAAAACCCGTTGAACCCGTTTCATCATGCGCTTCTCAACTGCCGTCCTTTTCGCTGGCAACGCCCTCGCCGCCGTTCAGCAGGAGTGCCTCGTCAACCACCACGAGGACCTCGCTGCCTTTGCTGACTGTGCCAACAAGGGCGCCCTCTCCTACTGCCTCGCCAACCTCAAGCAGACCGACGAGGCCGGCCTCAAGACTTGCTACTCCTCCGCCGGCTGCTCCTCCGAGGACGCCGCCCGCGAGGCTCACTACACACTCGAGCGATGCTCCGAACTCGCCAAAGCCGGCGAGCTCAAGAAGCGCTACAACGCCGCTGCCATGCCGACTCTGATCCCCCACGCCGAGGCCGCCGGCGCCATTACCCAAGGTCCCAAGGCCACTGGTGGTAATGAGCTCAAGAAGCGTGCCACCGATACCTCGCATGGAACCGACTGCTTCACCACCTTCAAGAAGAGCACCGAGCAGTGCGATCTTGAGACCGTCTCGGATAAGACCAAGACTGCCACCTGCTTCAGCACTGAGATCAGCACCAGCTCGTGTCGCAGCAATGTCATCTGCACCACCGACTCCTCAGCCAGTGACATCTGCATGATCAAGAAAGAGATGGACACCGCCGGCATCATCATCGCCATCGTCTTCGCTGCCTCAGCCGCTATGATGCTGGGCTACCTCACCTTCATGTGTTGCCGCGACCGCAAGGAGCAGAAGCGTCTCGTCGCCAAGTCTGAGGCCGTTGCCCTTGCCCGTGCCGCCACAAAGAAGCAGCGCGCTGCTCAGCGCCAGCCTCTTATCCGCAACGCCTCTGGCCAGTCTGCCCCCGGCGGCCAAACCGTCCCTGCCGGCAACCCCTTCCAGGACCGAATCTAGGCGGAACGGACCCGACGAGGGAGGGCTATGGGAACGAGGCAGCTGCAGCGAGTATCCGAGGAGTTTTCGTATCAAAACTGAGTTCCTCGGTATACAGGCTGTGCTGCCTCTTTTCAAGCACTCGCCATCTCTTTATAATGCCTGTGTGATTGCCAGCGCGGGGAAAATATCCAAGGCTTGAAACCCCTCAAGGCCGAGGATAACGTCTTTTTTGATACCTTGATATCAGGCCCGGAGGGAAACAAGCCTTACATGACATGTTTGAGTATTTTGGAGCAATGGGAAAGGATAAAGTCTGCTACTTTGGTGCGCGAATGTATCTATTTATCTACCTTATGAAATGGAGACGGTCAAAGCTAGACGTTGAATTAAAGTATTACGTGTGCTTCCATCCGGCCTCTCACATGTTGTTGTTTACCTTGTAGCTTTCCACAGACCTGGTCTCACGCGGCACGCAACTTGCGCTTCCACATCAGAGTTGCAATGACTCGATGAAAAGGTCAAGCAACAATTTGCCAAGTTACAATGATTATGACGCCAGTTACAGAGTGCCGCCAGTCGTGGGTATATACATGGATCATCACAAACGTCAACAAACATACACGACATCAAACGCACGCATTGCAAGAAATCGCTCCGAGGCCGATGATGCTTGTTATCCGGTACTCGAACAAGTCTCTTTCATTTAGATCAGCGTTGATTTCACGCTGTTCCGCTTTCCTAATCCTTCCCTCTCAGACTGCAACATTTGGCAGCAAATCGCACCTGGGTATCCATATGAGGGTTTCTTCTCAGAATGTGGGTGACACGATTATTCCATGTAAGGCGAGATTTCGTGGATTTCCTGTAGATGGATCCGACATTTCTTCACTTGATGAAGATAAACTGAAACCTTTCCTTTCAGACTCGGACGTCTTCCTTCTGTAGATGAATATGCCACATCTCTAAATCTACAGCTTGAACAGAATATGTGCTCTTCGCGTGGATGTATTCACTACATCCCTGCTGGGATCAGTTGGCCTTTGATCCTATCACTGAAGGGTGTGGACGGTCAACCTGGGATACGTTTGACGACCCTCTTAGGTGCAAAGACCGCCTTCCCCTTCTGTGACCTCCACGCCCATCCATAGGCTCATCGGCAGAATTTGCAGAAGGCTCAGGGCCCAGAGGAGTGCTGCCTCGCACCAAGTCTCTGACAGACAAGATATCATCGATAGTCTGTTGAGTCGCCCTGGACTGCGGGGAATCGTCCTACATCCCCCCTCGCAGTGTTGCGTGGCTGGCCACTGGACTACCAATCTCACCTGGAGCGCCAACTGCTCTATGAAAGCCATTTTGCAGATCGGGATCCCATCGAACGGTGTGGTTGAGTCCTCCAGCATTTTGCCGGATATCGAACGTACCGCCCCCGTTATTGGGGTTTCCTTCGGTCTCAAATAGATTTATTAGGACAGATTCCGAGATGCCGTCGCCCGATAGCTCTTCAATCCTTGACTTGACGACTGCGATGTCGATAAATCCTTCTTGGTCACCCGACCCGGCAAGTTCCCGGCAAGCCTGACAGAGCAGTGCGCGAAGTTGGGGGAAATTAGGATGTGATGCGGTCCGAAGAGCGGCCATTGCAACTGCGGGAGACATGCCGAAGCCAGGAGGTGCACTGGGCGTACCCCAAACAGGATTATTAAGTCCAGGAGGAGGCAACGGATGTCCACCAACAGCAGAAGGGCCCCATGGATTGGGATTGGGAACCAACGGGTACGCCGAAGACATGAAGGGACTCGTGGGGTAATCGGGCCTTGGTCCAAGAGGTTGATTTCTCACGCCACCTTGATTGCCCTCAGTTTCCAGCGGCTCATCATCATCCAGAAGAGCTCGACTACCCAGGTGTACTGTCTCATCCTCTTTGTCATCAGATGAGCGGCCAAGGTTGATGCTTCCAGGGCGTCCGATAGGCGCAGGTCGACTAATAGGTTGTGCTGGAGTGGGAGGCGCATCGAATTGAAACGAACTTTGACGATGATGCGTTGGGGGAGGAATCTCCGTGGACATTGGGAATATGCCCATGTCAAACTGATCTACACCAGGTTGGGGAAACCCGGGCGGCATCGGTATCGGAAATCCACGTCCTGTTGGTCCGTTAATACCAGGGGGAGGCATCATTACACCAGGGCCGTGTCTGAATGCTGGAAAGTTGCCTTCTTGAGGAATGCGGTTCGGGAATCCTGGCGGGGCTGGATGGTGCAATCCTGGAGGTGGATGCATTCCCATGGGAGGTATCTGGAAAGGAAGCTGTCCGGGCATCCTAGGTTGTCCGTTTGTAGGCGATACCGAGTGAGAATGCTGCGTGCTTGCGCTTCCATGGCGCTGACCAATTAGACCAGGACTCATAATAGGCGTCATTGAATGAGGCGAAGGGTTTTGGCTTGCAGATGGGCCTGTAGCGGATTGCGTTGTCGCGTCTTGTTGGGAGGAAGTCCGAGGCCGTATAGGGGTCGGCGCCTTGGACATGACAGGAGTCGCAACTGGTATCTTGGGGGATGCATAGCTCGCAGGATTCGAGGGTTGCTGTGGGAGGGCGGCTGGTATGGGTGTCGGGTGCTGTGAACCACGTTTTGGGATCTGGATTGGTTGGGATGAGTGAGTTGCTGCTTTCTGGGCAGCTGCTTTTTCCTCTTTCAACTTCTCCTTGGCCTCGCGAGCTGCTTGGGCATCCTTTTGGGCTTTGGCAGCACGAGCTTCCTTATCCCGCTTGTCACGCTCCTGCTTGTCCTTGCGTTCCTGGGCTTCGCGCTCTTTCTCCTCCTTTTCTTTCTGTCGCTGTTCCTCCCTAAGCTTCTTCTCCTTCTCCTTGGCTTCGCGGGCCTTGCGGTCTTGTTCGAGCCGCTCTTGGGCTCGTCGTTGTCGATCTGCCTCCTTGCGTAAGCGTGCCTCTTCATCAGCCTTCTTCTGTGCTTCTTTCAGCTTTCGTTTCTCTTCGGCCCTGGCTTTCTGTTCAGCAACCCGTTGCTTCTCAGCTTCTAACCGTGCAGCATCTGCCGCGGCTTTCTCGGCCTCCTTCCGCGCTCGCTCTTCGGCCAAAGCTTGCTTTTTCTGAGCAGCCTTGTCCTTCTTCTTCTGTGCGTCCTTGGCTTTCTTGGCTTTCTTGATTTCAGACTCTCGGTCTTCGGCTTCAAGCTCTTCCAAAAGCCTCTGCTGACGCTCCTTGGCGACTTTCTCTTTGTACGCCGTAAGAACCCTTTGTTCAAACATGCGAGCGGCGAATATCTGGAACATGCGGCGACCTTCCTCCATTCGTTGCTCCTCCGTCATTTGATCCTGGCAGCAACACTCAGTATGGGACTGGGATGGTATCACAGATGGGTTTGAGTATACCTCTTCCTCCTCATACTCCTCGTCTTGGCTATCGTCGAAATCATCTTCCTCGTCCTCGTCTTCGTCGTATTCGTCTTCTTCAGGGGGTGGATGATTATGAGGATTGGAGTATGAGCCATTGGGGTGACCGTAGCCTCGTGAGAAGTGTTCGCGGGCGTCTTCCTCCCTTGCCATCCTGCGTTCTGCAAGCTGCTCCATCATTTCGATGAACCGCTTACCGTCGTTTTTAAGCAGGTCATCCGCCACGGTGAGAATACCACCTAAGTCCATGTTACCATATCTGCGGAGGAGTGATTCAAGAAGTTGCGTACCCTTGACTTGGAGGCTGTTGCCAAACGTCAAGAAATCGGCGACGTCCCGTTCGTGTGAGGTTTGATATTCTTCGGGGGGTTCGTCGTCGCTGTAATCGTCGTCCTCCACTTCGTCTTCGCTGTAGACCTCTTCCAGATCGTCCTCGTCTTCATCGTCTCCCACGTGTTCCACTATTCGACCGCGTGATGGTGGTCGGTTGGCGTAACTCGATGGTAAACCCCGCGGTGGTCTTAGAGCAAAATCTCGAGCTGACGGCAGCATAGGTGGTCCCTCGCCTTGGTTTGCGAATTGTTCGAGTTCCAGGTAGTAGGCATCGTAGAGCCCCTCCAGTTCTTCCTCAATCGCATTCCGCTTTCGTCCGCACACAGTGCAGCTGCAAGTATGCTTCTGTTGTTCCTTCATCTTCTTCAGAACAGCATCCTTCTCGACTTTCACCAAGGATTTCCGCTCGTCTTCACCCAATCCGAGCCAGAACGCTTTTATACGTTCGCGCTCTTCTTGGTTGCTCGTACTCCATATCTTATCGCGTGACATGCCAGGGCCTTGCGGCAAGTTCGATTGGGGTTCGGGTTCGAGGGTTTCCGGAACCGGTGGTGCAGGATCGGCGTTTGCTCCCTTCTTCTTCTTCTTTCGGTTCTTCTTCGATTTGGGGTCCGAAAGGGCGTGACCATTTGTGGTTGGGCCTGTCAATTCGCTTGCTAGGATATACTCATGTTCATCGTCGCTCTCGACCTCTTCATGGTCAGCGGGACCGCGGCCTAACATGGGTCCTACGCCAGTAGCCCCCCCCGCGACATTGTTGGTATGCCCATTCGCAGCTTTTTGAGCGGCTTTCTCGGCAGCCTTTTGTCGACGCTTTTGCTTCTTGCGGTTGACAGTAACAGCAGGTCCATTGTCAGTGTTGGGAATCTCTAGTGGGGGGCCACTGGCTTTGGCCGTTGTGGGGGTCGAAGGCAAGGAGGACTCAGAGGTAGCGCCCTTGGGAACAGTGATAAACTTTGAGCCATCCTTGTTGGTGTATTTTGCCGTGCTTCGTGGTGATACCGGAGTTTGGGCAGCCGGTCTTTGATTGTTGGCCGGCATGGTAGGTTACGGTAGTAAGGCAGTTGAGGGCATGAAGACGCTGTGCGCGACACGTGTCTGTCGACGGGAGGACGATGTATGAGGAAGATGGTTCTGTAATACGCGAGAGCGTGTCAGCTTAGAAGCGGCGGTGATCGCGCGTGTCGGAACGGTGAAGTCGTGGTCGTCAGGCGGCGGCGGGAACGTTGCGAGTGGAGGGTCCTGGGGGCGGCTCAAAATGAGGCACTCACAATCGGAGAGCGGCCAAGGTCAGGGTTAGGTCAGCGATGACGCCTGCGGGGAAGGGACCCAATGAATAAGTTGTTATTTCTGCTGTAGTAAAAGCGTGAGCGCTACGAGGGGGGTTTATAGATATTTCAGACTGGAGACGGAAGAGACCGGAAATATCGTAAAGTTCTTGGTTTGGTGTTGCTTGATACTTCAAGGCTCAAGGCTCAAACGAGATGGAAGTGGTAGAAGTCACTCTCTGGTGGAGTTGCATAGCACCTGTACTTTCTCATGCAGCCGTACCTGCCCAGCGACACTGTGATGTGGCCAGGCACGCATCTGATTGACGGGCTAGACGGGTTATGCCCCGCTATCTCCTAGCCTGGTGTGGTCTGGTGTGATGCGGCACGTGATGTTGAGATCTGGCGATTTGGTTTGGTTTGTGCCTTTCCGTGAGTGGGGTAGCAAACGCCGGCCAACCTTGATGTCAACGTCACTTCCATTGCCCGGGGGCTACCCTGAACCTGGGGTTCAACTTTGAAGCAAATCAATTCTTTGTTTGACAATCTTCAATGGTTTAATATATCTACTAATTTTATCTATCACTGAAATATTGAAGCATTCTTAAAGCCCGTAACTCGATTTCACAGCTCAAAACGCTTTCAATGCCTGCGTCAATCACAAAAGCATAAAGTGCATCTGATAAACGTCACTAAAGCCTCGCGATTCTTTCCAGTGAGAATCTGCGACGTTGAGATGTGGCTGATGACTATCAATTTATATCAAACCACTAATCTAGTATCCGATATCCAACAATTACTCCTCCAATCTTACGACAGTATCGGGAGAATCAATGCTTAGGTGATAGCCTAATAGCTTACCAGGACCTGCGCCCAACCGCGAGTTGTCAATAATACCCGGGGCTCCGTTTGCAAGACGATCGATACCCTATCTCGCAATAACCTTACCGGGGAGCTACCAAGGCAGATCGATATCAAGAGAGCAGGGCCGAATTAGGATCTTCACTTCTGATACCGATGTGCAGAACAAATTTGACCACCAAGCTCATCATCTACGGGCACCACAATAGCTGCCGATGTTGTATGACGTTCAACATGACCCAATTCAAGCGCGCAAGAGCCACACAACAGACTCATTGACTCGACTCTATGTCTAATTCTCAAAGCTGAATGAGACCATGTGGAACGAAAACTACGGCATCCATCTCGGCGCGTAAACTCAGATGTGTGACAAGATGCCGAATTGAGACAACGCCATGCAGCCCCTGGTCAATCCATGTTGCAAACGACGGAGGACAGCATCGACGGCAGAGGACGGCGCAACATGTTTCGGCTATTTGACCATACATGGATAAGAGAGTCTTAGATGCAGAAATGTGCCCGTGCAAACGCCGTTTGAAGTCCCACTCATGTTGAATCAGAGTTGATCGGGAGGGTAACGGTGCGATCTCTGCCCACCAAGAGCAATGAAATAAGTTATGCAGGTAAGACGATAGCAGCCACTACGGCGCTGACAGCTTTCTTATGTATGCATTGCTGGGGCGAAGGATTGTGTCATCACATACGAACACTGCCGCAGCCTTGTAGGGCAATGAGTATGTGCCTATTGTGACATTGACCCACGAGGCATCGTCGTTGCATTCGACGTAAGCAGACAAGACAGTGAGACGGGCCAACTAGCTCATCGGGTATGCCCGACGTGCCGTTATGAAGGATGGACGCAGGTGAGAATTGAAGTTTCTACACTAGGAAAAAATGGTCATCGAAGGGATGTTTGTCGACAAACGAACCGTCAGCAATGTAGATAACCGGCCTTTCTCACAACCCCCGAAATTCTTCAGTACCGTACATGATCATGATCATGTTATGTTAGCGTGAGGGAGCCAACGAGATGCTGTAGAGGGCAATACGGGATCATCCGTAGTGTACAGAGTAGTCGAGTTGATGTGATCCAATGGATGCCATCAGTAACAAGGCATGAAGTCTTGAGACACGAGCTAGGGTTCAATTTCTATTTCTATTTCTATTTCTAGGGGACTTTTTAACCATCGCTAAAGCAGTAGTTCGTCCTGGCCCCTGGACCGGTTCCTGTTTTTAGCTTACCGGCTGACGGGTGTGGGCTAGGCTGCACAGCCTCAAATGGCGGCGGCCATGCATTTCCGCAACTCAGCACTGGATTGGATGGTATGACGAGCCTAAGGGCAGCCCAAGGAATTCAATATTTATTAATCCTCCGAGTAGAGACAAGGGCATCTTTGATGTGGATCTGTTGATATGCTTGTCTAGATCTGAATTTTGTCGTCATTGTCGTATTGGAGGATACCTTAGCCCTGTCGTCTGTGGGAGGATATCGATGTCGAAACAAAATATAGACAGCTTATTCGTTGAACAAGGTATGAGCATTGAAGATGATGGAAGTGTCCCTGAGCTAGGATTTGGCGGAGTTGAGCTGAACTGACTGGACTACCGGCTGGTTCCATGATGAAACTCTCCACGGCCTTATGGTTCTTGCCTAATTGAATCTCCAGTAACGGTCCCGGACAGATAGCGAATCCGAACGGCACTGCCATTTATTTATTTCTACAAGTCGCGGTTGAAGATGGTTAGCGAAACCTTGCTGGCATGGCAGTTGGCGGCTGATTTTCTCCCATTGAGCTGGGACGAGGCAGACAAGTATCATAATTAACCGACGGGAGCAAGTTTCTTCAGATTACCTGTTTTGGATATACCGTCCTGACTCCAGTGGATGCTCCGCCACAGGGGGCTTGCTACTTGATGCAAGTCAATCAACTCATCATGGGCTATGCTAATCAGATGCCTATGATGGCTTCCAATTGAACTCGCTCAGTGACTTTTCGTCAAGCTACGTAGTCAAAATGTCAGAAGATACTGCTGTAACGATCCATTCAACCGGCACATCGGATCAACAACCAGAGCCGTCCCATATCATCATCTTAGAGCCATCCAGCTGTCACAGAAGCTGTGCTAGAGAACATTCAGGGCTGTCGTCCTCCACTAAACCTCACCTCATCCTCAGCTAAAAAGGTCACCCCCGGACCCGTCTTCTGTGTCTCTGCTCCACCTCGTCCCCGTCTACGTCCAGGGAGCCGAAGTAAAGGGAAGTCAAGTGAAGTGCAGTGAAAACGCGGGCTCGCTTTCGCTCCACTATGACCGATACCACCACCACCGTCGCCGCCGTAAACAAGCCCGGCTGTTCCAACAATAGAAAGGAGGCTGCCTCTCTAGCTTTAGATCTATAACTAAACGCGCCTGGAGATATCGTTAGTTTGATATTGTTTGTTGATCTATTCATGTTTCATTCCTTTAACAACCACCAACTGATCCATATCAGCCCAGCCCAATCCGCCTCAGCTCCATCCTGGACTGAGACAACAGCAGGCCTGACGAAAAAAAGAGAGCACCACCTCACTTCAGTCCTTGACTGTCCTATCATCTCAATCATATCCTCCCTCAATCCTCTTCGTCACTCTTCAGCTCGTATCCCCATCCCATCAAAGACCATTCTTTTGTCTTCTTTCTTGTTTCTCCCCCATTCTCCACCGCCATCACCTTCATTAAACACGCCCTACCCGCAGTGCGCTCGCTGCATAACACAGCACAGCACACCCCCCGGCAGCTGAACCGCATACTAGCACCGTATTTACGTACTGCCTGCTTGGCCTTGCTTGGGCCTGCTCCTCCTCGCTCCACGTCCGCGCGCTCACTCCGAACGTCCCTTGTTACTTTACTCACCCATCCAACGATTCTCTTACCAAAAAGTCCGTTGGCAAAAAAAATAAGGGGTCCTAACCCAGATCTCGACGATATTTCTCTGACCGAACCGACTCTCCAATTATCCATCGTCACTCTTCCATATCAATCGATCCAATCCAACCCAATCCAATCCCTTTCGGTCTAGCTTAGCTTGTCCCTGTTCTGTTGTTATCACCGCGACGACGCCATCTTGATCACTGTAGCTCGTTGCTCTTCCATCCATAACCAATCGACGACGACGAATAACCGACGCATCACCCAGATCTGGGGCCCGTAGCAGACTCCAGATCCGATATTCTTCTCCGATTACTCTCGAGCCGTCAACGTCACGTAGCCTCGGGACCATAAAACTCATTCATCATGAGCGCAAATCCTAACAACGTTATCCGCAGGTACGACCTTTCATCGCGCCTCAAAACCTATACCTTTCCCTGCCCCGCCAGTTACGACATCTCCCAAGACATGTGATGATCATCCAGATCACTAACGACGTACTGTAGGAAGTTGGTTATTATCGGTGATGGTGCCTGCGGCAAGACCAGTTTGCTGAGCGTATTTACGCTAGGTTATTTTCCTACAGTGAGCCCCAAGCTTTGCACGTCGTCATCAAACATTACTAACCATCTCGTAGCATTACGTGAGCCTCGATCGAACCCCTTTGCGACGACGAATATTGACCTCAGATACAGATCCCCACAGTCTTTGAGAACTATGTGACGGATTGCAGAGTAGACGGCAAGTCTGTCCAGCTTGCTCTATGGGATACCGCCGGCCAAGAAGATTACGAACGATTACGACCGCTCGCCTACTCAAAAGCCCACGTCATCCTGGTAGCATTCTCCGTTGACACGCCAGATTCCCTCGACAACGTTAAGCACAAGGTACGGCTCCCCCGGCATGCGCTGTGCGCTTAGTGATGAAGTCCCCAAGCTGACGTGTTGCTCTTGTAGTGGATTGAGGAAGCCACCCGCTTGTGCACAGGTGTTCCCATCATTCTCGTTGGTCTTAAGAAGGATCTTCGAGAGGATCCCGTCGCGATCGAAGAAATGCGCAAGAAGTCGATGCGGTTCGTCTCTGAACATGACGGCGAGTCAATTGCTCGAGAAATTGGCGCAAAGCGATATCTAGAATGCTCCAGTCTGAGCGGAGAGGGCGTCGATGATGTGTTTGAGGCCGCTACTCGTGCTGCTCTGCTGACCTTTGAGAAGGGCGAGGGTGGTGGTTGCTGTGTTGTGCTGTAAAAACGCCAGCCATGCGCCTCCAGACGGACCAGCATCTACACCAGTGGGATGCACTCAAACCTAATATCAGGGACACCATACAGCTCGACCAAGGTGTACCTTCAAGCGATCGATCACCCGTTCGCCTTGGCCATACTATCAGAATATGTTCAGACATCTGGAGACGAGTGTAGGATTATTGGATCACCAGGGAATCAATTTAGGATATAGAGGATTTCTTGCTCGGCGCTCCAGGAGGATGGAGGACTTCTTTTTTTTATACTTTGACACGCACACTCACTCGCCAAAACTCAAGGCGGAACTGAGACCAAGGCAACTCATCCATCACCTATGGCGTTTCGGCCAACTCAATCCTATCTACTTATCAACCTCCTCCGCGGCCGACCCTCTCTCGAATGTCGACATTCTTACCATTACGTTTCCTTTCTGGCGTCCCTACTCAAGAGATAAGAAAAATACGAATATCTTCTTATCGGAGTCTTGCTTCAAGACACAAAAAAAAGGAGGCTACCGCTGCCCTGCGCATCTATCTCTCATTCCTTTATGATCCTGAACTGCATTTTGGACCCCTTGATATTTGGCTTCTCATCTGATCTGGCACTCTTAATATCTTGCAAGCGGAACTGCGGAAAACTCTTTATATAAATGGCATCTTGAGGAGAGATAAAAATGGGAGAGGGATTGGGTGCATGGACAGAAGGAAGGACATTTGCATGCATGATTTGGTTCGAGCGGGTTAAGATACGCATATTCACTCTGTATTAATAATTGGAATAGCGGCATAGAGCTGGCTTTGTCGAGCGTTGGAAAGACGAGAGTGAATCAATGACATTGGATAAGATCATCTCAATTGCGGAATCATGCAAACATTGGCTTGTTCTAACCCCAGACTTATTCTTGCTGCTGCCTATAATACATACAGTACATTTTTGACTCTCAAACCGAATTCATACATTAATACCACGCTTTAGTCGTTGTTCCTCTTCCAGTCGTGGTTCCATGCGTTCTTAGCAGGGTAGTCTGTCTGGTATCGCGCATACTCAATCGGTATAGCATCAAGTCCCCAAACACCCTTCTTCTCCATAGCGACACGGTACAGGTAACCTTCATCTCGGTTTCCGGGGCCAACTGTCTTGCGAAGCTCCTCACAAGCATTGTACATGCCACTGTTGATGCGGGAGCGTTCTTGCTCGGTCGCTAGGTGCTGCTGTCGGCGGAATAGCTGCCAGGCACGGTGGATGGTCCAGTGGCGGAGGTATCGAAGACGAGCCATGCGCAGTGGGGGAGGCGCAGGAGAGAACATATTTTGGCGGAGTGTGCGGATGCGGTAGAAGTTCTCGGACTTGGGGGCTGCGTGCTTTCGGCGGGGAGGGACTTTGCCTGCTGTGGGCTTCTTTGGTGCCGGCTTGGGAGGCGTGCGGGCGAGCATGTTTGCTGTCGTGGAGAAGAGACGAGTTGTGGGCGTTGCAGAAGGAGCCTGGCGGCTGAAGAGCCCGCGGAGAGAGAATATTGAAGCCATCGTAACGTAGGTAGCGTGTATTGTGGTGGGAAGCAGATTGAGATGTCTTCCAAGAAGACCTAGTTTAGTTGGGCCAGTCGGTTGGGTTCGGTTCGTCCGCAATCAATTGAGCGTATGGTTGTACGGTGATGCAGAAAGGCATATATTCCGGAAGTGGGAACCTCGTACGTGGGTTGAAAGGGTCCTGTGCGTAGACGCCGTCCTTATAGAACTGGTAGATGTTCTGAGGAAGGAAATTGTTAGCTTCAAGATTGATTTGAGGCGGATCAACGTTTCCCCGCATTTGCAACGACAAAGGTCGAGAGCCTCAGATATTTAGACCAAATACTTAGATCAAATATTTAGGCTATGATGCGACCGTTCATCATAATTTCTTTAATCTTCTCAAATCATAGTCTTGGCAGATAAAAGGCACCTACCGTTGTTTCAGGCTCAACTTCGTAGACAAAGAGACCTTGTCGATTGCCTGACCGAAGCTTAGCCCACGCCATCTTCGCACATTCAGCATCCCATCTGACTTTAAGGCATGCAATAGTTCGGCCTGAAGCAGCGACGATAAGATCCTCCAGAGGCGTTGGAGGTGCTGTTGTGCTACTTTGGTAGTCAATCTTGAGACGATAGAGAAGCCATGCAAGCTCTTTGATCGCTGGCCGACTTGCGAAGGCCTTCTGAGTAATGTGGCTGGGCCATATACCGGGCTGGCATAAAAGAGACCAACATTGCCAGACGCTTGCGAATTCTTCAGCAGACTCGATTGTTGGCTTGTCGAGAAGTTCGTCCAGCATTGGCCACATATCCGAGTGACGCCTGCCGATGTGAAGCTGAAGTGCGCTGATGAACAATCTCATAACCTCCTTGAAAAGAAGGCATTCGCGGGCTGCGTACTCAAATGGGTGCCGAGGAATCTGGCCCACGAAAGTGAAGTTTCCCTCAGTAGCCCGATCAACACCTCCAACTTCGGCTCCCACTAGTCGATATTGGAATATGTAGGTTCCAGGATCATGACCGAGGTAATACCTACCAAAATGCATACAATAGGATCGAATGACTCGGATCACCACACCGGGGGCCGAAGGATACTCGATCCTTGCAAGTTTAGTAACGTGGGAAGTATCCGTTTTGTCGTCAATATATTGGTGCTCGAAACTCCAAAAATTTATCATGTCCCATGTGTCCCGTATGCGGTGTTCGGAAATCGTCTGGAGGTTTCTCAGGAGAGCTTGTTTCTGTTCCAGCGTCATAATTTCCAGTGGTAGCACTCCTTTGAGAATGAGGCTCTGGCATCGGAGATAATAGTCTCGTTCCATTCTTTGCAAGGTGCGAATACGGTTGAACCAATCCTCAATACCCTGGTAACGGCGCTCCTCAGACTCCACTGCACTGGTCCAGTGCTTCTTGAAGTTGTGTGCGCGGAGAAAGGTGGTATTTGAACACGGGGGGCGCAGGGCCTGACAATGCGGACAACTGATCACGGGCTGGGGATGAGCCCTTTCAGGGGGTCGAGAATCCTGAGAGCTGTCCATCTGAGAAATAGTTTTAGTGCTAAAAGAATTAGTAGAATTGGTTAATACTGTAATGACTTGCCGGCAGATTGGTATATGGAGGAGTTAAGTCAAGAAGAAGAACAGGACCGCCATGAGGACCCCAGGGGATAAAAAGGAAAGAAAAGGCAAACAGGAAGGACCACCTTCAAGTTCATTTATACCACATCTTGAAGCTTTCTTGTCCGCTCACTCGTCAGCGTTATTGGCTGATAAACTCCTGCGATGGAAGTCATTATTGGCCCCCGCTGCCCGTCCGTGTCGAAAGCTTAAGAGAATTACAACAAGTGTTTGCAGCTTGAACCAAGAGTTTAGATAAGACAGCCTTTAATAGTGTATAACTCTGAGTCTGTCCTCCAATCTATTTGTTAGCTTCTCCTTGAGGACTACTCTGTTCACAAACGGTGCATCATTTGACACCAAGCCACTGTTAAAGTTCGGCATGATATATTTGCCCGGAGTCTTAAAACTAAGTGAAAGAAAGTCCAAGGCTTTGGGTAACATCGTTCAAGGCCTTTTGAGCATGAGAACCTTACCTAGGGTTTAGTTGAAGTGGCCTAGGACAGGAGCATTCGCCACTGGCACGGATCAGATAAGTCAAGCCTGACACAAATCTAACAATTAGGGAGCTTTCAGACCGGCTATAATATTGAAGTTCAACGCTTAAAGTTTAAAGAGGGGGTTCACTATCAATGGACCCCGGACACCAAACGCAGGTAAGCCTCATGGACGAAGCGTTTGGCATAGCCCGACGTGATAAGCTTTTGAGAGGAAACTAGCCAATAGAAAAGCTTACTACAACTCAAACAATAGATGCATAAATAGACGTGCGTGAACAAAAGAAAGAAGAATGAGAACTTGAATTATATTCACTGTAAAAATGATGCTTTGAACCTCAAATAGGATGCCTCTACTCACTTCCACTCCCCCTACCCCTCCACTTCCCTTCTGGCACTGTCACTGTCACTTCCATCCCAAGACCACTCACTTATTTCTTCCAAACATCTCTTTGTCTCTCTCTCTCTCTCTTCGTCTTTATCGTCTCTTTCTCCCTCGTCACTTCTGCCAAACATAACCCAGTCTACGACACAAACTCAAGACCAACAAACCTATATTAGCTTCACTCCTCTCTACAAGCTTGCATAGGTACTCAACAAACATCTTCCTTCTTCGGAAACAGGCAGAAACACACAAAGAAAAGATGCAAGTCAGGGAAAGCAAAATGGACAGCTCTTACGCATCCAGCACGGACCCGTCTTCGGACTCTGAGTCTGAGAATGTTCACCAGGGTGCCACTTATCAAACTGGACACCAAACCCAGGGACATTTCGAGGAGTTTGGCGCTGAAGAGGGTGACGCTAATGACGCTGTTGGAGACTTGGAGAACGTTCCTCTCGATGATGAGCCTAAGCCTGAGGCTGAGGTTGAAAGTGAAGATGAAGAGTGGGACTTGTGCTCTTCCGCTGAGCGTATCGAAGCTGATATGCAGGCGGAACTCACCCCCGGCGGCTTTCGCTTTGATGACAATGAAATCGAAGATGTCTATTCCGACGCTGGTGAAGGAAATTCCGAGGATGGCTCCGAGGATGAAGAACGTCGTCTTTTGTTCAGGTTCGTCATCCCCTGTGGCCCTCGTCTCTCTGACCCCTTCATCGTTTAGCCACAGCGCTCACTACTGGATAGCGCATCAGACGTCACTCAGAACCTCCCTGGGACAGATACTGTACGACAAACTCTCACCAACCTTACTGAAGGGCTCATGTACGCTGCTCATCGTACCTACGATGCCGCGGCGGCTACTGGCCAGGCCGGAGGGCGCGTTTTCGAAGGAGCCCTGAATATCGGTAACGATGTCGCTGTCCGAGTTCAGGAGTCATGGCCCTTCAACCACGGTATTTTGGGCACTATCACCGAGTTCGTGATGGAGGGAGTCCAGTCGTTGCCGCCTTCGGATTCCATCATTCGTCCCCAAGGAAGACGTCTGCATTAGGGGGGTTCATGATAGGATTGGGTTGTTTTGTTGCTGTAACAAATGGATTGATTTGGTGCAGCGTTTTGTCCTTTTAAGGGCTGCTAGCTTGACTATTCTTGGGAATAGGAACAGGAAGATGGCTTTTGTCGTCGCTTGTCATTTTGCTTTCGGAGACAGCATAGGTTTGGGAAACAGTTTGGTGAATGGGCTCTTCTGGCACAAAGACATCCACAATACTCATAAAAGGGGCACAAAACCAGGGTACCAACAGGATATAGATCAAGACCTGGGATACATAGACAGAAATGCTTTATTATGCAAAAAGAATACCATGATCGTGCAAATGATCGAACAGAATAACTCCAAGATAAATGCCATGACCTTTAACTATTTTAAATCATCATTAATGCTCATGTGTCACGTTGTTGAGGTCTCTAAACTCGCCGCGCAGGTTCTCAATCCCTTCCTTCTTGACCTCATCAACAAATTTAGCAACTTGAGGAGCGATGACATTCTCGTCAAAGCCGAAGTACTTGTAGGCATCTTTACCAGGCAGGGACTTGCCAAAGGTGGTCATTGAGTAGCCAGCATCGGCGTATCGTTCCCAACCATTGACGGCGTAGGCCTCGATCACAACTCGGGGAGCATTAGATCGGTATTGAAGAACATGGCGCTTGTAATCCAGGGGTTGGGAGTTGAAGAGACGCTGACAGGGGAACGAGACGACACGAGCCTTGATGCCGAACTTCTCCTTGAGGACGTCGCGGGTCTTGACGGCGAAGACCATCTCGGCGCCCACACCAATGAGAGTGACGTCGGCGTTTTCCTCCTCAATGAAGACATAAGCACCCTTCTGTGCACCCTCGCGGCTGGAGTACTGGGGGTATTGCTCGAGATTCTGGCGGGAGAGTGAGATAATCGAGGGAGTGTCTTTAGCTTCGAGAGCGGTGATGAAGGCGCCGGCTGTCTCTTCGGTGTCACAAGGTCGGATATATAGGACGTTAGGCATGGAGCGGTAGAGAGCAGGGAGGGCAATGGGCTGGTGAGTAGGACCGTCTTCGCCAGTGCCGATTGAGTCGTGGGTAGCGATGTGGATGGCTTGGAGGTTCTGTAGGGCGCCCATACGCACACCGGGGGCGGCATAGATGTAGAACATGAAGAAGCTGGAGGTGACGGGGAGGATGGTGCCCTTGCTGTAGGCAGCGAGACCGTTGGAAATGGAGGCCATGGCATGCTCACGGATGCCCCAATGGATGTACCGACCAGAATAGTTGCCATTGATACCGCAGGTGGTCTTCAGGTCAGGCTGTTACTGTGTTAGTAATAATAACTTCTTGTACTGAGCAATACTTACATGCTGGAAGTCAATTTTATCCTTCCAAATCATGTTGACCGACGGCGACAGATCAGCTGTGCCGACCATGAAGTTCTTGAGCTTAGCTGCCAGAGGATTGCAGATGATTCCAGCAGACTTTCGTGAAGGTGTAGGAGCAGTAGGGAAAGTCTCCTTGGCAGGGATGATGCTTCGCCAGTCCTCAGTAAATCGACCCTCGACACGCTTGATGAACTCCTCATGTAGCTCAGGGTACTCCTTGCCATAGGCGTCGACAAGGTTCTTCCAGTCCTCGACAAGACGGTCACCGCGGGTCTTGCGGTCGCGGAAGAAGCTGTAAATCTCATCAGAGACGACATAGTGCTTCTCAGGGTCCATGCCGAAGCGCTCCTTGACAGCCTTGACGCCATCGGGACTGAAAGCAGCACCATGGGCCTTGGCGTCGCCAGCGACCTTACTACCGACTCCGATGATGGTGTGGATATTGATGAAAGTGGGCTTGTCGGTGCTGGCCCTGGCTTTGAGGAGAGCCTTGACAATGCCCTCAACGTCGAAACAGCCGTCTTCAATCTCGATTACGTCCCAACCACAAGCGCGCATCTTGGCGTTGACGTCCTCGGTGTTGCAGAGATCAACGCTACCGTCGCAGGTAATCTGGTTGTTATCGTACATGACGACAAGGTTGTTGAGCTTCCAATGGCCAGCCAGTTGAATAGCCTCAAGGGCCACACCCTCCTGTAGACAGGCGTCGCCAATCATGCAGTATGTCATGTTGTTGACAAGATCGAAGTTGGGCTTGTTGTAAGTGGCCGCGAGGTTCTTGGTAGCCATGGCGAAACCAACGGCGTTGGCGATGCCTTGACCCAGAGGACCGGTCGTCACTTCGATACCCTCATGCTCGATCTCAGGATGACCTGGCGCCAATGAGTCGTAGTTAGAGGAGTGGTAGGACTTGAGGTGGTCAAAGGTCATGGCCTTGTAGCCGGTGAGATGGAGGAATGTGTACTGGAAGAGACATGTGTGGCCGTTGGAGAGGACGAAGCGATCGCGGTTGAAGTAGTCAGGGTCGTTGGGAGAGTACTGCATCACGTACTTCCAGAGGGCAAGGCCAATGGCGGCCATTCCCATGGCACCGCTAATAAGTCAGTCAGTAATGCCATTCTCTCAAGCTTCTGATCGTTTGTCTTACCCAGGATGACCACCCTTGAACTGCTCGCAGAGATCAGCGATCAAGCAACGAAACTGTCGCAAGGCAAGATCAATTGTCTCGGCATCGTCGTTCTTAATCAACTTGACAACATTGGAAAGAGCTGTGGGCTCCTCTTGTGTCTCTGGGGTGATTGCAATGGGCGCCATCTTGAATTGGATTCTGTGATGCTCTTTCTCACAAGGCGAGATGATGACGAGTACAGCAAAGGGAGCGTCGACAGCGTCTCTTGAGTTATAGGCATTTTGAAAAACATCTTTTGCGCGTGATCTTTCTCATAATGAGGATAGTGTTTGCTGTGATCATATTCTCAACAGGGTAGGGGAAAGCGCCCGTGGGGTTCTGGTGTTTTGCCATCAGACGTGGGGTTCTTGATGTTTAGTTGTTGGATTGCTGTATCAGGAAGTTGGAGGCACCCAGATCACGGCTTTGCCTGTTAAGGTTAGGGTGGAGATGCTGAGCGCGTAGACTTGCCATTGAGTTGGGCCTCAGCATTTATGTCTGACCTTACACCGACCACTTCTTTTTGTCTCTCCTCTACCAGGCACTTATACCGTAACGACTCAAGAAATTGGCCACGACCCGTGGGTCCAAGACTTGCTTTTCTCGCTATATGATTGGAAGAATTGGGCCTAAGCCGGCTTTACAAGCCAAATCTTGATCTAAAATGGTCTAAAGCTCTTACATATCTATTATCTATTTTTACTGGCCTTCTTGAGTCGTTACGGTACCCAGCATTACTGAGATGTGACAACCCCCGGCTACAATAACCTCGTCTGGATATCCAGGAACCAATCTCTAAACCCACTTTTCGGCACCTCACTCTTCGCATACACCTTCCACTCAGAAGCCGTCATGGCAATCCTTACTCCAGGCCGTCTTATACCTGTTGATCACCGTATATCCTGAGAAGTCTTTCTGTTCCTCGCCAGCCTCAACTTTTGTTCTCCACCTTGCATCGTTTCCCAGTCTCGTTGATACTCTTCAAGAATCGCCCTCACAATGGCTCCCGCTATCGTCTCCGACATTGAGCTACCAGCCAACGTCCCCGAGTCCAAGGAAACACCCGCCTCAAAAGCATCAACCTACAAGCTATTTTCTCTTGAGAATAAGACAGTTGCCATTACAGGCGGAGCCCGTGGTTTGGGCGTCACACTCGCCATTGCCGTCGTCGAAGCCGGCGGCAGCGTAGCTTGTCTCGACATCCTCGAGAAGCCATCGCAAACTGAGTGGGCACAGCTCAACAAGATCGCTACAGCTAACAAGGCCTCTGTGTCGTACCGAAAATGCGATGTGACAGAAGAACAGTCTGTTGAGACAGCAATGAAGGAGGTTGCTGCTGAGGCCGATAAGGCTGGAGCTCCCTTCTGGGGAACTATTGCTTGTGCGGGCATTCAGCAACAGATCGCTGCACTGGACTATCCGGCTGCGGACTTTGACCGTATATTGCGAGTCAATGTGACTGGCGTCTTCAACACTTGCAAGTACGCTGCCCGTATACTACGAGAGAAGAATAGTCCTGGAAGCATTGTCATCATTGGAAGCATGTCAGGCAACATCGCCAACCGAGTAAGTCTCCCAGACCACTCAACGTATCCACAAAGCTAATCAGATACAGGGCCTTTCCTGCACAGCTTACAACTCCAGCAAAGCAGCTGTCCAGCAAATGTGTCGATCGGTCGCTCAAGAATGGGGCCAGTACGGCATCAGAGTCAACACCTTGTCTCCCGGTTACATCAGAACTGCCATGACAGATCAATTGCTCCAAGAGAACCCCGAGGTTGAGAAGACGTGGATGGCGGGTGCTCTCCTGGGACGCCTGGGTGCTCCCGAGGACTTCAAGGCCCCGGCTGTATTTTTGCTGTCTGAGGGTGCTTCCTTTGTTCATGGTACGGATTTGAGGGTTGATGGAGGACATTGTGCATCGGCGTAGTTGAGTTGAGCCATGGTTGTTAATAAGACAGTGGAGTTTCGATGTGTCACCAATTGATTGACCAACCAATTCATCAAGCACTGAGAAAAGTGATATCCGACTCAAATGTCATATTTGAGCCCATCTGAGAGCTTATCTACAACTAAACTCATTTATTTAGCTTTATGTTTGGCCAACTGACCATGGTGTAGCGTCGCACTGCCACCGCCCAAATCAAGCCGCTAAATTCAGCCTCTGGTCTTAGTCGCGGATGCCTTGTGAGGTTGTTTCATCAATTTGGCTGCCTCAGCTGCACACGGTTATAAAGACATCTCCATACCCAATCTCATTCCATTCAGTTAAAATTCCACCATCAAAACAATGACCTCCATACCCCTCTCAGAAGCCGCACACAAGGCGTTGGAGCCTTCTCATCTTCAAGATCGCATCATCGGCACCATTTTTGGCTCCGCCCTTGGAGACGCAATTGGATTATACACCGAGTTTCTCTCAGCCGAACTATCAGCAAAAGCATATCCCGACCGCAAATTTACTCTCCTCCCTGCTGAAAAAGCAACTCCCTTTCGTCGCGACCATCACAGAAACTTTCATCGTACTGGGGAGTGGACAGATGACACAGACCATGCTGTTCTGATACTGCTTTCGTTCCTCCACAGTGATGGAAAGAAGCTTGATCCACAGGACTTTGCTTCGAGACTATCGGTTTGGGTTCGTATGGGATTGCGTGCGCTGGATACACTGCCTCTTGGTCTCGGACGCACAGTCGGCGGGATTGTGCGCAGTAAATCCTACCTGGATGATCCTGAAGGGACAGCTCGAAAGTTCTGGGTCACGGGAAAATACAACGCCGCGCCGAATGGAAGTCTCATGAGGACGCATCCGCTCGGTCTCATGTGTCTTGGCAAATCGGTTGAAGAGACTTTTCACATCGCGGCTGACTTTTCTGTCGTCACACACGTTGACCCCAGATGTGTGGTCTCTTGCGCCATTGGCACAGCTCTTGTTCGAGGACTCGTCCTAGGCGAGGTATATGAAGAGCGACATGTCGATGAGCTGATTGAGATTGGCCTTTCATGGTATAACGAGCGTCGCGAGAAAGAGCTTCAAGACCCAGACAAGAAAGACGAGCCTCGTTTGGATGCCGCAGAGTTTAGACAACATGCAACAGCTCAAACGCTCGCGGACCTCAAGTTGGATGAGAGCTACAAGATTGGGTATGTTTACAAGACGTTTGGATCTGGCATTCTACTTCTTCGACTTGCACTACGACAACTCAAAACCTCAGGGCAACTATGTTCTCAGCTTGCCATCTTCGAGAAGCTCATAACTGATCTCACCATGGAAGGAGGCGATGCAGATACGAATGCTTGTTTTGCCGGCGCTCTACTTGGAGCGTTACTTGGGTACAGGACCTTGCCACCCCATTGGCGCGATGGTCTTCGTCATGGCACTTGGCTCATGGAGAAGTCAGAGGGTCTTTGTGATGTCTTGAGTGTGACGAAGGGCTCATATTCGGGATCGCGAGATAAGGATACTGCGGAGGATGGCGGACGTGGGTTCTTGACTGATGCTCAGATGGAGGAGAAGTGTATGAGAATGCAGGCTTGGATGGCTCAGGAGGAGACCGAGTGGAAGAAGAAACAAGAGCCCGAGAAGAAGAAGAAGCCGAATTGGTTTGCTTGGAAGTAATATGATTGAATGATACCAGATAATCTTTGTATACCACGCCGTTGGCCATTTTGGCGTAATCGTAAGATGCTGGTGTCCACGCCTTGTATAAACCTCGAATATGGCACTGAGCCATTGACGGGCATGCAAGTGTATGAAATGCATTCCTAAATAATCGCAAATTGAAGACGATATCAACTTGTCCTACCCAATTGGAGCTGAGCCGACCCTTTCTGCTCACCACATCCCTACGACCAATTTACTCCCGCATGTGAACCTCAGCCTCAAACTTCTCATCCCTCTCAGTCTCGCCTGTCTCAACGCCAGAGCTCTTCTCAGAGGCCTCTCCGGGTACACCCATGCTGTGATCCCAGTGAAGCAAGGTCTTGGGGCCAGTGAAGAGCTTGTCGATCTGCTCGAGAGACAGGAGTCGAGTCTCGGGGTAGAAGAAGTAGATGAGGGGAACGAAGAATGCGTTGAAGATGCAAAAGTAGACGTATGTCTTCCAACCAATGCTTGAGATTGATACGGGTGTGATCTCGACGACGAGGAAGGTGAAGATCCAGTTGGAAGCTGTAGCGAGGGCGGCGGCGCGGGTTCGGATTGCCAGGGGGGCATATTCGGCGGGCACTATACACTGTTAGGTTTATAAAAGAGGATTGGGGTGCCATCACTTACACAGCCAGGGAATCGCGAGTAAACCAACAGCAAAGAAGAAGTCTACAAACAAGTTAGTCTAGCACCTGCACTTATCATGATTAAACTTACTGAATAGGAAGAGCATGACAATGGCAACGATACCGGGTCCTGGCTTTCCAGTCGACACAGTCCCAGCTAACACAGCCATGCAGACTGCCTGACCGGCTGCGGCGAACATCATCAACTTGCGACGGCCAAGACGATCAATGATCCAGATGGGGATCAGTGAAGAGAAGAAGTACGCGACACCGTTGAAACCAGCCAGTAGAAGACTCAGATTGTGTGAGATTCCGACTGATTCTTGGAAGATGACGGGGGCATACTGTTGGTGGATGTTAGTCGCCTGGGTCTTGCTTTCAGAGGAACACTCACATATGTAATCAGGTTAATGCCGGAAAGCTGTACAAGATGAACTGTTAGTTATGCCTGATCCATTGAGACTCCATCTGGATCTCACCTGTTGCATAAACTGTCCACCAATACCCAACATCGTTCGATACAAGAACTTCTGCTCTCCGTTCTTCCACATAGCCTTGAAGCTACTCGTCTGAGCCGCCTCGCGCTCCTCGTTGATAGCATGCTGAATCTCAGCCATAGCACGGCTAACAGACTCATCTTCCTTGGTGATAGACTTGGCGTTCTTTCGAACAGCCCAAAGAACCTCTCGCGCCTCATCGTGGAGGTCATGATTGATAAGCCAACGCGGCGACTCTGGGAGAAGAACAATTCCGATGAAGGTCAGAATAGCGAAGAAGATCTGGAAGGCGAGTGGGAAGCGGAATTGGGCGTCGCTGCTAACGAAGGACATGCCGTAGTCTATCCAGTAACTAAGCATTACTCCGAATATGTTGATTGCAAGTTCAATGGCGAGACCGCGACCACGGTTATTGGCCTTCATGAGTTCAGAGTGCCAGACAGCTGGAAGTTGTTAGTTAATAGCTTGACACCATTAGGGGAAGACTTACGGATGGTGCTCGTGTTCATGCCGTTTCCTAGACCAGCTACGATTCGACCAACGATCATCTGAGGGATTCCAAAAGCAGATGCTTGAAGAGCAGCTCCAATGCTGAGGACAACGCAGCCCATCATGATGCACTTGCGACGACCGAAGTACTCGCCAAAGATGAGACAGAAGATAGCACCGAAGAAGCAACCGATCTCGTAGATGGCGACGACGGTTCCTTGGAGAGAGGAACTGCCATTGCCGTTCTTTGTAGTGTCGATCTCAGGAAAGGTGTTGGTAAAGGCGGTGCCTGTTAACAGGCCTGACATGACGCCCTGGTCATAGCCAAAGAGGAGGAAGCCTGAGCCAGCTGTTGCTGTGATGGCCCAGTCCAGGGGCTTTCCAACGAGGATCGCCATGATGAAGATGGCCGCGAAGCGAAGTGAAAAGAAGTGGACAGTCGAATGAAGCTTTTCAACAACAGTCTGAAGTTGCTGAAGCTATCATGCACAACACCAATGATGAAGGTGCTCAAGATGGGGCGACTCCATATCAATATATACCGCGATAATTTGATCTATTCCGCGACACGAAAATTAGATTCATCGTTGACTCGCGCAAAACAAGGTTTGTTCCAAGGTTCCCCGTGGGGAGTCCACTGTACCGTAACATTGGATCATCTGGGGGTTTTGCGGGTTAGATGAACTGTTGCAGTTTTGGGGGTGGGAGAGGCACTTGCAAGCGCTTTGAAGAAGATGGGGCATTTTAGGCAACCGAATTCAGGGACCGCGTTTGTTCTTTGCGTCTAGTTGCCTTGGCTTTTCTGAGATGGTGCATTGGAGCCGATGGAATGATGGGGACCTGAGTACGCCGTGTTAGGGTGAGAGTTTTATTCCGTAGTGGTAGTGAGACTGATGAGTCTAGTGGGGGTAGGCCCGGCAATTGACTTTCTAGGATTGCAGTTGATAGCGCAGGAAGTTTACAATGGCCTTTGAAAGCAGTCAGGGAAAGCATAAGCGTACTCCCCTATTCAATGTCACACATAAACTAAGCGATTCCTTGATGACCTCAAAGGAACAAGTAAAATAATGACAACAATGAGCATCAATGCACATAAACACTCAAACGGGAAAAGACAGGACATGGCTTTAGTGCTGTCAAAGTCCGCTTAGACCTACCAAATCGGCTACAGAATTGGAGACCTCCCATCTCCACCCTCCCACATCAACTCCTCCAGGGATCGGTTAATGGCATTTTTTTGTGTTACAGTAGAGACGACGCTAAATCGCATACAGATGCCTCCTGGAATAGGAAATTGCATACATCTTGAGTGTGCAGACTCCCTTTATCGGACACTATCTTCTGTTGTGCTGACACTATCACGAAAGGATTAGGGATCATGGTCAGATTAGGAATCTGGGAACGCCCCAGAGGGAACCATAAGACGAGCTCACCTTGGCATAAGGAAGATGAAGGGTCGACAAACAGTTTCCCGTTGCTTGCCTAGGCGGTGCCGGTTGTGCAACTTACGACTCAATAAACCCAAGACAAGCCATCATACAACCATGACTCTGGGTACGTGTTTGTCTCAACAAGACATGACAAAACACTAACCAGAGCCCCTAGGAAAGAGCTTCATCCATGGCGTGGCCAACTCTGTCGAACGCAATTTAAGGAGTTGCATCCTTCACGACCCTTCCTTGAGTCTCATCGCATCGGAGAAAGGTAAGATCAGCTACTCGAAACGATACACAAGCATGGACTGACCACCAGTTAGTCCTCTACCGACGAACCGACCAAAGCAATGACAAAGTCATCCTCATCTCCGGCGGTGGTTCTGGCCACGAGCCAGCGCACGCAGGATACATCGGCGAGGGAGCATTGGACGTTGTGATTGCTGGCGAGATCTTTGCTTCACCGTCTGCTTCACAGATCCTCACAGGTCTACAGACCGTCAAGTCGTCTAAAGGGTTTGTCATTGGCCTCTGAGAGTCGAGTGTCTGGCTGATGTATCCTAGATCTCTAATGATTGTTAAGAATTACACAGGCGACAAACTCAACTTTGGACTGGCAGCAGAGAAAGCAAAGGCAGACGGCCAAAAGGTCGAGATGGTCATTGTGGGAGACGATGTGTCGGTTGAAGGTAACTCACTTGTTGGCCAGCGTGGTCTTGCGGGAACAGTCTTCTGTCATAAGATCGCTGGAGCCAAGGCGGCTCAGGGGTATGTTTGCTCATCATACTGATCAAGCCAATGCTCATATAATTACACAGAGCCTCCCTCGAACAAGTCGCCGCCATCACCCAAAAAGCTGCTTCGCAAATGGCCACCGTCGCAGCAAGTCTCGATCGATGTAGCGTCCCCGGTCGCACGAACCAAGAAGGTCTTCCTCATGATCAACTCGAATTCGGGATGGGAATCCACAACGAACCAGGCGTCAAGCGCGAAGAGATCCCAAGCCTTGAGGTTACAGTTGAGAAGGCATTGGACATGATGTTCACGCCCAAAGCCAACATGTGGCAGCCTAAAAAGGGGCAGCGGGTAGCTTTGATGGTCAACAACCTCGGCGGATTGAGTGTCTTGGAGCTCGGAGTCGTTGCAGATGAAGTGGTGAGGCAATTGAGCGCCCGGAATATTCAGATTGAGAGGAATCTGGTCGGTACCTTTGTTACATCGCTTGATGGGCCTGGCTTCTCTGTCACTCTCCTGTCACTCGACGATGAGTTGACGGGATTGCTTGACGCTCCCACTACAGCACCCGCTTGGCCACGCTCTATTCATGGATGGGCGACAGATACCGAGTCTGTTTCCAAGCGTGAGACAATGGTCGCGGCTGCGAAGGCCAATTGCAGAGAGACAGGAGTCCAAGGTAAGTCATAGACCAAGTTGTTTGTAACATCAAGCTTATCAGTTGATAGTACCGACATCGCTTGTCCAGGTTCTTATTGAATCAGTAGCACGAACAACAGCGAGGGATGAACCCAAGATTACAGAATACGACACTCTTGCAGGCGATGGAGACTGTGGAGAGACGCTGTTGAATGGAGTCACTGGTACGTCTCCACTAACCTCGTCAATTGGAGGACGGAGTCATACTAATCATGTTTGATGTTAGGTCTCGTAAGGGAATTCGAAAACGACGATGCAGTTTCTCTCGATATTGGCCAAATCTTCCGACGAACAGCGACAACCGCAGAGAGAAGCATGGGCGGTACATCAGGCGCCATCTACGCCATATTCCTCAACGCCGTATCGAACCGCCTTCTAGAATTGGCCGCCGAGTCGCCATCGCTTACAATTTCCGAGTTTATGCAACAAGCTCTTCAAGGCGGCTTAGAAGAGCTATCTAGATACACTCCTGCACGTATTGGACACCGCACACTTATGGACGCTCTTATACCCTTCGCCAAGAACTATGCCATGGACGGCTCATTGAAGGGTGCTTTGGCGGAGGCGCGCAAGGGTGCCGAGAGTACACGGCAGATGGTAGCGGCTTTGGGACGGGCGAGCTATGTTGGGCAGGATAGGTTTGATGAGGAGGGTGGGATTCCTGATCCTGGAGCGCTTGGTGTTGTTAGTATTCTTGAGGGTATTAGTGATGGGTTGGATTCTCGAGCCAATTGAGTCAATTGGAGGTACTTTGATGGTAATAGTCGGCAATTGGATGATTCTTCCTCCGCTTACAAGTGCCTGGGGGATATCTTTATCCTGGTGATTGAGATGGATGATGATGATCTAGCCAAGTAGAGTCTAGTCGAACCAGGATAACGAGTAATGTCCACCCACCAAGGATCATGCACTGGTAATTTGGAGTAAAGAGGCAATTGGAAGCGGAGGTGAACTAATCCTACTTCAGGCATGTTTTGAGACCAAGAAGCGAAGATCGGCTGTCGTTTCATTCATTTTAGAATCAATTATTTGCAGAATAATAGTTCATGTCGTTATTCTAGTTCTGTTTGTCCGTTTTCTGGAATAATTGCCGATCACGTACCCTTTATGGCATGGATGGACCCCCAGCTTTGGCGTCTACAACTGCCCTGCCCCTCCAACTTTAGGACATCTTCACATCTCAACACACTTCCATCTCCACCTACTCTACCAATAAGTCGCCCATAACTCTCACTCACAACCACAACTCCGGCTGCGATTGACTTATGGATCGCTCTTCCGTATCCCGGGTCCGAGCCCGAGCCGAACCCACCAAACATAAGCGGACTCGCTCCGGATGCCTCAACTGCAGACGCAAGAAGCGCAAATGCGATGAAGGTCGACCAGCCTGCGGGACCTGTCGTCGCCGCGATGAGTCCTGCGAATGGGGTCTCAAGATTGCGTTCCGGGCTGAGCATGCCCAATGCTTGAATGCGAAGCATCCCTCGATGCGGAAGATGGCGAGGAGGAGGCCGCCGAGGGAGTTTGAGATCCTGGATGTCACGGATGAAGTCATTCGTAATTATAACGGTGCTGAGACGGATGACGGGGAAGACGAGAGCAATGAGACTCGAGAGCAGACGAACACTTCAGGTATGGACTTCTTATATGAGGAGGGGTGTGTGTATTGACTCAACATTCTAGGTCGTTCAAGTCTCATCGTCAATGAGAGACCACCAGGCACAAACGGCTATGTCTCCGTGCAAAGACCCCCCGTAGTTGATACCTCGTCGCCTACATCCCAACGCCAGACCGAAAGCGCAGTCGCCGACCTCCTTTACTTCAGCCAGAATGGCCAATCTCATTCCTCTGTCGAGATTGATCCCGCGCTACAGGCATCCATGGAAACAGTCCCAATTGACATAATTGTAGAGTATCCATACATTGACCAGATGCAAGCATTCACACCAGAGGGGGTATCCGAAGACGGCATCTTCCTACCAGGCTCCGCATACCACGAATTACACTCAACACTCCGCAATCATCTCATCCAAGAGACGCGGTCGACTGTACCGACAAGATCTGCGACACCACATATCGAAATCGAAAGTGCCCCTGGAGGTGTTTCTTTGGAGGAGACAGAGGTTGCGCTTCCAATACAAGAATTCCAGCCCTCGCAGACGCCGCTCCTCTCGCAACAGGAAGAGTGTTCACTCTGGAAGAACTACTTTGACGAAATCGCCCCCTGGCTCGATAAGTTCGATCGGGACCGGCATTTCCAGCAAATCATTCCGACTATGAGTAAAGACAACGATCATCTACGATACTCAATGCTCGCTCTCTCAGCACGACAACTCGAGCTCAAGCATACTCTTCCGACAAACCGCAGTCTCGCCCTCTACCAAGAAGCCATCCACATCCTTCTCCCACACTTACCAACCCGTGGAACAGCGGTCATCGCCACGTGTGTTATACTCTGCGTGTTAGAGATGCTGAGCTGTTCGCCAAAAGCATGGCAGCGACATCTCGATGGCTGTGCGAGCCTCATGGAAGCTGTTGGTATCAATGGGTTTGTAGGGGGTACAGAACAGGCCCTATTCTGGTGCTTTGCGCGTATGGATATCTGCGGTGGTCTTATAAGTTCGGTCAAGACGCTCATTCCTATCTGTCACTGGGCGTCTAAGACGTTATCGGTCGAGAACGATGTCGAGCTCTTCAAAAATGCATCTACGTTCGAAGATTGGGCTAATTATGCTGTGTATCTCACTGGTCAGGTCCTCGATCTATTGGCACCCTCAACTTCAGATCCTGCCCGCGACGAAGCCAAGTTTCGAACTAGGTGGCTCAAGTTGTGGAAGTACATCTGCGAATGGTACCAAGAGCGCCCAGCACCCTTGTACCCTATCATGACGATTCCTTCCAACGAGACCTCTCCTTTCCCAACGATCCTTTACTCGAATCCTGCAGCCATGTCAGGAAACCAGATGCATCATGCGGCGTCGATTCTTATGCTGCAGAACCAACCATCAACAGTACGACTAGGCCACGCAGCTAAACCGAGGAGCATTCTTTGGCATGCAAGGCAGGTTTGCGGTATAAGCATGTCGAATGAACATCATGGGGCATGGACGAACAGTGTTCAGCCGTTGTGGATTGCCGGACGATGTATGAGCCACCCGAGTGAGCATAAGGCCATATTAGAGATGCTGGATCGGATTGAGAGGGAGAGTGGATGGAGCACAAAATGGAGAGTAGATGACTTGAAAGAGTTTTATAAGTGCTCTTTGTCAACTGTATAAAATATATGATTTGTATCAGCCGGAGTTACCAATGGGAGCACTGGGGTTCAGGGACTAGCTCACTACGCCAACTATGCTGCGGCTACGGGGTAGACTTTTGATATTTAGCGTTTATAAATACAGAATTAGTTTTTAGCTTTGGCTGTCTGACCGGTATAAGTGTAAAATTGTATATAAGAATGTATAGTGAATCTTTGGTCTTTCAAATATTGGTTCATCTCATGTCGTTTGGTTTGAAAATCCGAAAAAGCCCATTTGATATTCGCATGCTGAGCTGATGCCTTGTGATGGGCCCCACGTGCCAGCACAAAATAGGTGAGACAGTCAGAACCGGAAATAATGCCACGCCTCTCATCCACAACGCAACCTCAACACTCAATATCTCCCCTTCAACCGAAACCCCAAAATTCAACCAGCATCATTTCTCGTACAAATCATTCCATTCACTGTATACGGATGCTATCGTCATGTCTAACCCGGAATCCGTTCGTGACCTGATGCTTCAGCATCCACGAGAGCGCCTCTTGGTTCAGCCTCTCGAGTGGACTCACCTGCATCTTGGGCTCCTGAAGTGCCACTTCCAGGAAGTCAAACCTGATGAGCTCCCTGAGGAGTCTAAGGATGATGCATCTCAGTCACCCGGAGCTAAGAAATCCGTTGATCGTGATGCGCGAACTGCCGAGCGCTTGGCCACTTCGGACATGAAGAATGCGGCCCTCAAGAAACTCGTTGCCGAAGATGGCGGACCACTCCGACTTCAACGGTAGGACTTGCCAAGCTAATCTACTCTTATTTGAGATCCTAACTTTGATTGTGTAGACCTTTCGGCTACTTCTGCTTCGGCAAGAGGTTCGAGATTCGTCTCCATGGCGCGGTCTTCTCCATGCGCAACACCAAGAGTCTGGCCTCTGTCTTTGCATTCATCCAGAAAGGAATGATCAGAATCCAGCGAGAGAGCGTCTACACTCTCCCACGACCTCGACGTCACAACCCCCCTGCTGAGTGGATGCGAGCCATGAAGCTGAAGCAGCTCGAGCCAGCTGACCAGTGGCGCGAGCCTTACATCCTCGCTGTCCTTATTGGACTGGCTCAGTCTCAGGCTGAGGAAAAGACTAACCCCAAGTATCCCTTTGCCGAAGACCACCTCTTCAAGGTAACTCACCCCTGCTGCACCTGAGTCGCCTAGGACGCTTGTTGACACTAGGATAGGCTTGTGCTGTTTTCACCAACGATTACAGCCAGGATTTCATGTACTTCTACAACGCTCAGGTCTCTGTTGCCTTCCTTAGCAAGTTCGAGTATCCCCACACTCTCATGAAACCCAAAGATGCTATGTCGTCCGAGCTTGCCATCCGGATGAAGAAGATCCCGTTCAAGCCCTACGCAACTCTGAAGTCCAGACTCCTCACGGAGATCTACGTCTCTTGCGGTGACCAGATGGAGTTGCCGCTTGGAAAGGGGAAGCCCCAGGAGTAAAGAGCTACTGACTCTCAGTCTATCACGCGAGGGAGTGACGAGGGAAGACTATTTTGATTTTTTCTCGGGGCTATAAGTTCAGCTGGACTAACTACCAGCAACATACGGACTATGGATGCATGATATACGATATACATGGATTTGGTGGTATCTCTCCTGTTACTCAGGATGAAATTTGCTCAGGTGAGTGCGGGTCCCTCGGGAGATCGTCTATAAACGTACAAGGCCGTTGACAAGCTGACCGCGGATAGAACTCTAAAGTTCAAATAGGTCACTATCGGGGTCTCCGATAGTCGAGGAAAGCACCGAACTGCCTATTCGGTTACGATTATGTTACATGCCGACTTCCTAGTCTTCAAAGACCATGCATGGCAGAACATGTATACTATAGTCCTAATTCTTTCCACCAGTCTTTCTACAGCTCGTCACTCCAATACGAAACTCTAAACACAATCTATTGTGCTGCTGGGCGGTTAAGTGACCCCATTAAAACAAATGACCAGGGTGTCCCTTGCAAGGCTGGTTTGATTTTGGATCCTCCCGGCGGGATACCGAAACACTTGGCCGAATGATTGTTTCTTACTGACCCACACTCATCGCTTGATCTAGATGAAACTGTGACGCAGTCTTGGTCGTTTACCGTTGTTGAGGTTTCATGGACCCGTCGCTCCGTGGTTATTGACCAACTGCTGACTTGGAATCCCTGCTAGTTCCCGTGGGAAACCCGGGTGGAGATTGGAGGACCTTGAGACTGAATCAGTCGAGTTTGAAGGATCTTGAACAGGTCGGTACTTGATTTCTTGCATAGTTTTAGTATATAAGAGCTGGTCTGCTCTTCAACTGAAAATGCTTTCACAGATCACTCATCGATCAAAAACAACTCACTCACTCATACGATCTCAAACTCTTATCTCGCTCTTCCGTTCATCATGAAGCCTGTTTCCATCCTCCTCGCTAGCCCGGCTCTTGTTGCTGGAAGATACCTCAGTAGTGAGGTCAACTCTGGAACTTCAACTCACTACGGTGGTAACGTCTCCGGAGGCAACTGTGGCTTTGTGGACTACACAATTCCTTCAGGAATCTACGGAACTGCCTTCTCTGGCCCCAACTGGGACAATGCTGGTGTTTGTGGTAGCTGCATTGAAGTCACCGGCCCAACCGGCAAGAAGATCAAGGCCATGGTAAGTGATTCTATGAAAGAATATTTGTTGCGGCATAGACTGATGTTGTGTTAGATTGTCGACAAGTGCAACGAGTGCAACAAGGGTCACCTTGATCTCTTTGAAAACGCCTTCACTGCTGTGGGTGGCACCAATGGCCTTGTCCAAACCAGCTGGAGAGCGATTTCATGCGATATTACCACTCCCCTGGTTCTTCGCAACAAAGAAGGTGAGTCACCAGCAGGGCCTTGAGCATACCATGCCCAACCCTCCTAAAAACGCACACATCACAGTGCAGAGGCTAACTTTATCCTAGGAACAAGCTCCCACTGGTTCAGCATGCAAGTCCGAAACAGCAACCTCCCCGTCAAGAGTCTCGAGGTCAGCACCAACAGCGGAAAGACCTGGACTGGAACGACCCGAAGGGACTATAACTTCTTTGAGAACCCCAGTGGTTTCCAGGTCGACATTGTCGATGTCAGAATCACAAGCTCTACTGGCAGCACTATCATTCTCAAGAATGTGAGCGCCAAGCCGCAGACTGAGTTCAAGGCCGCCGGCAACTTTGCTTAGAAGAAGGCTGCGTCTTCGGAAGAAGGAAGCTGGTCGAATCCGCGGAAACAGGGGTTGGTTGAATGCTGGACTTGGGGAGGATGATCCGTTGGGGGTTAAACAATTACGATTCACGAAGCTCAATCTGTAGACTCATGTACATAGACGTATTTTTCGTATATATTTATCTTTTTGGCCCCCAAACAAGCGGGAGTTGCGTCCCCTTTCATACGTTTTGTCCAAAAGCGGAAATCATCCCATAGAGTAAAAAGTGCTGATATCCAACATCTGCATTTACATGAGCACCCCAAAATTATTCTTCAATGCCTCCATTTCTAGTGTAGGACTCTGACTTTTTGTGCTGAATAAAGAAATGATTAGTTGGATCAATAGTGCTTAGCAGCAAAGAAATGCGATCTTACGTCGGTTTTCCTCTTACACGGACCATCCAAACATACCCACCTCACACCATCTCAACACAACATATACCCGGAGTGAGCAAGCAGTGTCAGCCCCCAAGCGTCAGCCAAGTGGTCATACCATCATAGAATGGGAGTGTACTTTTAGCGCTTATCAGTTACGTATAAGTCATCTTTTCCTGCTTTTTAGAAATATGTCCTCTGGGCCAGACGTTAGTGATTACTGGTTCCTTACTTGATTCTTTGTTTTTCTAGTCATACTCGGCATCACCGTCAGAACTGCTTTACCGTCCTTCAAGATGTCCAAGTCTAAGAGAAACGAGGAGACCGCACTCCTTGATACCTTCGACCCTCGCAAGACTCACGAACTCGACAATATCAAGCCCCATCCTATCACCGGCCGACTCATCGATTCTTACCCCATCACTCGTACAAAGCCCATGCGCGTCCTATGTCTCGGACAGTCACGAACAGGCATCATGGCCGTCTTCACAGCCCTAAAGCAACTAGGCTACACACCATACCACATGTCCCTCGCCCTTGGCAGCCCCAAGACAAATTTGAGTCTCTGGCGCGAAGCTCTCGATGCCAAGTTCCACGGAAAGGGCAAAGCCTGGGGTCGTCAAGAGTTTGACAAGATTCTCGGTCCATACGATGCTGTGGCTGATGTACCAGCAATTTGCTTCGTGGAAGAGCTCGTGGCTGCGTATCCTGAAGCCAAAGTCATCGTTACCCAACGCGATGTGGATAGTTGGCTACGAAGTATGGACTCAACTGGTGGAAGAGTTCTACGATGGCCTTTTTGGAATACACTTGCGAGATGGGATCCTGCATTAGCTCGTCCGTTCTGGGAGTTTGCGAAGAAAGCCATGCCCGCCAACTTCCACACAATGACGGACTTTTCAGAAAAGTCACCCGCTCGTCAAGCCTTCCACGATCACTACGACCTAGTCAAGAAGGCAGTCCCTGCCGAGAGAATGCTAGAGTTTCACGTTCAGGAGGGATGGGGACCGCTTTGCGAGTTCTTGGACAAGGAGATTCCTGAGGGAGAGTTTCCGAGACTCAATGATTCCAAGCAGTTTGTTCTTGCTCATAGTTTGATGTGGTGGATTGCTTTTGCGAAGATGGTAGGAAAAGCTTCGTTCATGACTGCTGTTTCTGGAGTAGTTGCTTCGATGCTTGCGATGTGGAGGTTGAAATATGCGGTTCGTGCTGCTGCGATGCTCAGGCCGATAGCCAACTTGGCTTGATTTTCCCTGGTGGTCCTGGTATTGGATAACTCTCTTTCATAACTAGACTACTATATTTCCTACGGAATAATAATAAAATGAACGAATTCGATGACCAAAACCTGGTTCAATACAATGGTCAAGGACCAGAGTTTATAGGGATCAAGATTTCCCAGTAGCTCAGAAGGAACTCAAGGGCTGCAAGACAACTAGCTAAGTGAACATACCGGTCTAGAGACCTTTAGATGATTGATTCATATCTATATTCTCTTGATAGGATCCTCGGGTGAGCTTTTCCAACCTCAATTCTCTACTAATGTGTGTGGCGCTATCACCAAAATTACAATTTGATAGTCGTTCACATTCCGCTCAAAATAAGAATAAAGCCAAACATATGGGCCAAGATACCATTGGCGAAGTATTTATCAAATACTTTTCCCATTGAGTTTCCCTTTGCTCCTTAATGACTGGCTCTGTCGTAACTCGTAACCAAGAATGTCTTACCGTATCCTGTCTAGTTCAAGCAGTAAAATCTATCCATCTTCCCAAACACCGGGAACTCAAGAATCAAGACAGGCACTATCCTTTGTTCAACTGCCGGTCCTTGATATATCAGTCGAGAACCGGCTCTCGCGGCTCCTCGCCCAGGGTCTTTGATCTACTAGTTATGATGCGTTAATGTTCAGAAAATAGGTTCAGCCTTTTCTAGTAAAGTCAGGCACTGTAACTTACGATAGTGGTTAGTAACTGAGAAGTTCACACTAAACGTACGGAAACGGTCTAGTTTTCACCCATTTCCGATGACCAGGGAATGGTGGCTACATGCTTGTAAGCCTCGATTGTCTCAAACATTCCTCGGCATGCGATGAACTAACCTTGGACCTGAATCTTATAATTCAATGGCCACAAATCAGTTCATATAAAGTTCTCAGCTTCTCGCTTGCGTACTTGCCAAGCTATTATTTTCCTTCATCACATTCAACCCTTGTCAACATCATCATGAAATTCGCTACTAGTCTCCTCATCTTTGCTGCAGCTGCTGCCTCAGCGAGACCCGCTGGAACCACAGATTGTGCGGATATCTATCAACGATGTATCGAAACAATAACCGTATGACGAAAATCACCAGCTGATGTTGTTTAAAAACTAATATGCCGGCGGTAGCCCCAGGAGTGTCCAAAGAATGATCGTGGATGTCTTTGCAAAGCTTGGGATGATATGATAACGTACGTAAATCCCAGAATTGTAGCAAGAAAGTTTTTACCTGATACTGACAATGAGTTCTACAGGTGCTTGGCCGATTGCCCAAACAGTCCACGACATTGGCTAGCAAAGGAAAACGCTAGAGGCTTTTGCACATAGGAGCGAAGAATATGTAAATGTTTGTTATCTTGTTGGCAGCCTGGAGTTGGTATCAGTGGCTTGTATCTTTGTCTATAGAATGACCAAATGCACATATATTTCGATTTAACTCTTTATTCTTGAAGCAGCCGCCATTAATGATAGACTGCAACGGAAACCCCGACTCCATCATCACGACCTTGGTCATATGCAAGAAGATGGACTATTTGGGTGAAAATGACAGGGTGCACAAATAGAGTCTTTCAGTACAAGCACGAGTTTCATAACAACAATTTTGTCGACCGAGTCGAACTGAACTGAATCAAGTGGAACGGGATTGAGAATCTCGGGTATAAGGGCATGGCGTCTTCAGTTGAAGGGAGATGAAACATTCTGCTTTACGGGAACCATTCTAAGCGAGATAACTCAATGGTTCTATGGGAGGGGATAGGAATACCAATACAGAGGTATCCAATTTTATATAACATAAATCATGCCATCGGGAGGATTGGCTGCATTCTTCCATGAATATGAGGCTGTGAACGATCTGATGACTTCAACCAATCACGATGTGCATCGTGAGATGGAGTTTTGTCTACAAACTTGAATATATGAGGATCTATACTCTCTGAAATGATAGATCCACTGTTCTTGAGAAGCAAGGGTTGAAATCAAAGCCCCTTACCGTAAAGCAGTCCAGTCCAGTCAATGATGTGTTGAGACCTTGAGTGACAGTTGCGTCCTTGAGTCCTCAATATGACACTCAGTTGCATTTCTCGGAGGCAAGGTGTAATAATATGAAAGCCCCTAAAATTTTCTAACCTCTGAGGCGTGAGTCAACCTGTAGCTTTGTGATGTTTCTAAGATTTGACACATTGCAGTTGGTTCTGGACGTGTATGGAATATAGAGAAGTATGTTATTTTGATTTCCTGATTATCTAAAATAGCTACATTAACTCCAGTGATCCTCAGTACAACTCATTTTGAGAAATATATCTTCATTGCGCATCAATCATAAGGTGGTTTCAAAATACTCTCGCCTTAGGGTAGTTCAACTGGATCAGGTCGATGAGGGCTGATTGTCCCTTGCAACTCAGCTGTCTGCCTCTCTGGAAAAACAGACGGTTTCGATCCTACTAACTCTTTCGGTCCGTTATCTGGTGTTGTCTGATCTGGTGCCTCGGCCATTGCCTGCCCCGTCTCTGGAGTTGTCTCTGACTTTTGTGCACGATTCCTCCGGAGGAGATATATAGCAGCAATAGCAGTTCCGCATATCACGGCTAGGCCTCCAACAGCACCTCCAACTATCGCTCCAGTGTTGCTCCTCGGTGGTTCAGTGTTGTTATCAGAGGCCTCTGCCGTGTTTTCCGTACTGCTTTCCGAGGAGCTGGTACCTGTCTCTGTGGCAGCTGTTGTGTCGCTGGAGGGTTTCGATGTCTCAGTTATCGACATCGATTGTGTAACATCTTTTGTCAATGATGGGACTTTTGGTGTAATGTAGTAAGTATCTGTTGCAGCGACGGCACCGCAGGCGACGTAGGTGTATTTGTGGCCTTCATCCATGATCAAGTACGCAAAACTACAGTACTCGACCTTTTTACTATCGATCCAACATAGATTAGCCAAAAATTCACCTATCTCAAAAATACTGTATTACCAAGATGTCATTCGGAATTTCGGGTTCTCAGTCTTGCCACAACCAGCTGTACAATCATGTTGATCGCGACATCGTCCCGCGAGTGTACATTTGGGATCACCCGCACGACCACACATGCCCCAGAGGCCATTCTGAGTACTGAAGCGGCACACACTCCCCGACTCTGCCGTCGTCATGGCTGCCGGGTCGCCATCTTTGTAACCACATGTCACCATCTCCGAAGGGACGGCTCGCTGCCCAAGGTGGCCTTTTGTCCAACTGGGCGGCAATGCCTCAGTTGCAGAGGGAAGTTTAGCGTAGAGTGCATTACTGTGGCATATGTATAACTGAAACAATTGGAGAAACCGTATTATTCGCTGCATGGTGAATGATTGGTCTCACTCGAAAGGGGGGAAGAGAGTCGAGAAATTGAGCAGCGACAGAGAGGAAACGCACCTGATTTAATGGTTTTTCATGTTCTATTTGCGTACATTTGTGGGGGCAAATCATGCTGAATTAATTGTACAACACATCAAACTGGGATAATCGTCAAGGATCGCATGTGTTGTTTTGCGGTGTTGGTTGTGTCTTCAAAGTCCGTTTCGTTGTTAACACCGTTTTAAACGGGAGTTCGTCAACCGTTTACATCGGAATTTGATGCCATGTTCCTTGCAGCAAATCAATTGCTTCTCGTGGTTTTGATTGGATGCTCGTAAAGATAAGGACTTGGCATCTGACTTGGCTCAATAGGGCAAGCTGTCAAGTCACCCTTGCAGTCCTTTTGATCCTAGTCTGCTGCATGTTGAGTGATTAATCTGTCTGAGTTTCAATCATGAGATGAGATTTCGGGCCTAAAACGTAGGATGGAAATGAGATGAAAGGAAGAGGGTATACAAGGTGAAGGATCCGAAGGCAAGGTTTTATTCTTAAGAGAAACATGGTCCTGAAGACAATTCAATTGTCCTTTTTGTGCTGTGCTGACAGATGTGAGTCAGCTGTTGACCTCGGAATGTAATCACATAGCTCATCATACCACGTCACAATTAGTTAGAACATGTCGTATCCATCAATGAATTTGAAAGATCGAGCCCCTGCTAGCTCCCGTCTAAACGAGGTCCCCGAATGTGAGTGAGCACTGAGCAGCAGCAGGAGGCGCAGGTGGGCTGACCCGATGCCGAACAGTAACGTGCCCTTTCAAACGGCGCGACCGGGGGGGCCTTGTTAGTGTTTGATTTAGTGGGCTCTCGTACTGGACGAGGCGTTTGTGTCTCGTCTGAACCATCCCAATTCTAATGGTTGGCGCTGTGCCTCGCTCGCCCTTCTCTCAGCCGCGCGAGTAAATTATTCTTTTTTTAATTTTCTCCCTTCCCTTATTCTTCACTCTTACTTTTACATCTTTTTTTATCTGTTATGGACTTTGCGTGCTGACAAAATGCATCGCAAGGTCTTTGTTCTGAGTGTCCCGCTCGTCTGCTTCTTATTGATCACAGCGAGCTTGTACCTTGGCCGTGATCATATAACTCGATTGTCTGAGGCATACCTACCACTTTACGCACCCTCCCTTGCGACCACGTCTACAGAATCAATACCTTTACCTTCGAGTACGGCGTCAGGCTTTGTTGACTCGCCTGTTATTGAGGAACCACCTTCATATTCGACGCTAGACACTTATACCACAAGTACAATCGAGGTAGTCACTACACCAACGATATCCTCTACTACTTCCTCCACACCAACGAAATCCGCCATCCCAATTGCAAATGGTGAGTTTTAATTCATGATTGCCTTGTTCGTGGATACTTTGACTTACATGCTCCAGGTTCTACTCTATCTACCGAGAAACTCACTCCTTACATCCACGCAATCCTCGATCCCAAGTCAAAAGAACGCCCACGGCTTCAATGCCCTCCCTTGGACACCAAGCGATACAAGAGTCTCCAAAAGAAGCAGAAAGCCCGTGGAAACAATGACGATGAGAAACCAATTGACTTCTTCTTCGCCCTTAACTTGCGCAATGTCGTTAACCTCCTCCCTCGTCTAATGGGCAGTATCGTCGAGACGATGGAGTTCCTTGGACCTGAGCGATGCGCCCTCTCAATCGTCGAAGGCAATTCTCCCGATGGAACTGCCGATGTTCTTGTTGCATTGCGCCCTTTTCTTGAAGACCTTGGTGTAACTTACTTCTACAACAACTCGGCGATTAATCCGTCTAAAGGTGCACGTATTCGCAAGTTGGCTCAATTGCGCAACTTGGCCCTTGAGCCAGTGTTTAAGAAGAAAGTGGCTGCGTCGGATGAGACGACTGTTCTTTTCATCAATGATGTCGCTGCATGCCCAGATGATCTACTCGAGCTTGCGCTACAGCGTCGCAATCTCAATGCCGATATGACTTGTGCAATGGACTTTACCTACGCTGGCCCGGATCCTACATTCTACGACGTATGGGCAAGTTGAAGTTTGATCTCAGTGTTATAGCTAGAAGCTAACAGATTGTAGGTCGCCAGAACACTTGCTGGAGACACCTTCTTCCCCATCCCCGAAAACGGATCATGGGACGACGCCTGGGACTTATTCAGAGGAAATCGAGAAGCTCGAATGAGATACGACGCTCATCTTCCCTTCCAAGTATTCGCATGCTGGAACGGCGCAACCGCATTCACAGCCGCCCCGATCCTCAACGGCCTACGCTTCCGCGACCCCAAGAAGAACGAATGCTTCCAAGGCGAACCGCAATTATTCTGCAAAGATCTATGGCATAAGGGTTACCGAAAGATCGCAGTCGTACCAAGCATCAGTCTCGAGTACACAGATTCGAGAGGGAAGGATATCAAGAAGCTCAAGGGCTTTACGAATGAGGTGGTGCAGCACATGGACGAGGATAAAGCCAATATCAATTGGCAGTATGATCCGCCTGAGAAGGTCAAGTGTATGCCTTCTTTTGATCGCCAGTCATGGCTTCCTTGGGATGAGTCATTGAAACGATAAATGTTTTACGGTTGTTTCTTTTGTTTTGTATTACTTTTTATTTTATTGGGTTATACCAGCATTGTTAGACAAGGGTGGTGTTGATGGAGTTCAATCACGGCAGTTTATTATCTATACCAAGAAATCATGAGTTTCTCAATTGCGTCATTGCCTCCTCCAGGCATCGTTCCTTGGTGTCGCGAGATCTTTAGTGACTGATTTCATGAATGACGTTTGTCATGTGCGCAGTGGTTACATCGAGACGGAAGTGGCATGTCCAGCGCCTCGGTTCAACGTTCACTTAGATCAGCCACTTATCCGCAGTTGACAAGATCACGCTTACGTCGAAAATTATTGGACAGTTTTCAGCCCTAGAGACTAATTTTAGGTCATCGTAAACCTAATGCGCAGCCACTTTGAACACGGGCATGTCCGTCATCACAGTAATGGATGGTTGGTCTAGAACGGGCGAGGATGGCTGTTAAGTTTATTCGGGTCATCAAGCTCGTTTTCATTGTGAAAGATGATTTGGTTGCAATTGGTAACTGAATCTAATTCGTCTGATGTATTAGTCTATCTTGTTCATTCTTTAGTTCATTCGAGGTTACTCCGTGGAAAGAGCCAGCAATAGAGCTCTCCCAATATCAACAGACAAGATGATTCCCCCATCCAAAAATTACCCTCCGAAACTCAAGTACATCCATCATTCATTCGTCTCTTGCGCTCACATTCCCTTTCCCTGAATGCGCTCCGCAGCAATCCCGTAAGCGGCAAGAGTGTCGCCGACCTCACACGGATCCTCTCCAAACTCAACCTTCTCAAATCCCTGAGGACGATCCTTCTCCAAAGCCATCTTTCCCATCTGTGCCTGGCATCGGAAGCTTCCAAATCGATACTCGACGACAGAGCGGCCACCCTTTTCCGCGTCACCTTGGACGATGAGCTCGGTGACTTCATCGACTTCAAAAACGAAGCGCTCCTTGAAAAACTCGGTCAGGCGATCCGGGTTAACAAAAGTCGATTTGCCGGTGATGATTAGAACGCGAGAGGCTGCTCCGATCATAGGCTGCTCGCCGTACTTGACACGGTTGTGTGTGACTCGGATGGGATAGCCACTGACGTTAAGGCCCTGCGTGAGAGACTTTGAAAGGAGAAGCTGAGCGGGACCGGGGGTGAAGAAGACGACCTTTGCAGCAGCGGTGTCGTGGCGTGCGTAGTCGGGCTCGTTGATGACGGTGCACCAAATGCGGCCGACGTTGCGGATCTGTGCAAGCAGCTGGTGGTGAGTGACATCGGGAGGAAGGTTGGTCAACCAGAGTGCGCAGTTCTTCTCCGGGGCGAGATTCATCGCGCTGGCGTTGCGGACGTTGTGTTCGCCTTTGTAGTTGTTGGAGAAGATGGACTCGGGTGGTTCATCTTCGCGGTCAAAGCGGTTGACTGGACGAGTTATGGCAGCCATGGGTCTGAAACCACGAAGAGTTGAGGGCTGAGGAACAGTTGAACTACCCGGTGGGTTCTGGGCAATAGTGGGCTTGGGGTAGGGCTGGTTCAGCAAGGCTTGCTCGAGCCAGTTGGTAAGTGGAGAGTTCTGAGCCTCTGGAATGGGAGCAAGGGAAGCAACAGTCCGAGCCTGGGCCCAAGTTGGTGCAGGATTTTGGTGTTCGTTGATACCGAGTTTGTTGAAGTGGCCCTTGAGGCCCTCCCAGATGGCCGGGGAGGGAGCTAGATTTCCCGGGAAGAGGCTACGGGCCGAAGCAGTGTGGTCAGCAGGAGGGATGGCGGGCTGGCGGATATGGTTGACGGGGGTAGCTGGCTCGGTGCCTCTAAAGGCAAGGGAATTCTGTGACTGAGGAGGCATAGCAGTCATGTACCCAGTCGGGAGGCCCTCATAAGGTTCGTCGTTGATTCCAAGTTGGGTGGTTCCATCAGCGTAGTGAGAAACCCGATAAGGAGGAGTAGCCGCAATCATAGCCTCAAGGTTGCTTCTGGGAGCAGCAGGTCGATCCTTGCGAAAACTAGGCGAGTCGACAGGGACCTGGGCGGAGAAGAGCATGTTGTTCTTGGGTCGAGGATCAGTGTTGGTGCCAGGCACTGTAAAAGGAGTGCACTGCTGAGTGGGAGAAGGAGTAACGTTGAGTTCAGGACTGCTTGAACTCTCACGAGTGCCCGGAGTAGAAGGAGGTTGCATCTTGAAGGACAGTCAAGATCGAATGAGTAGTGGAGTGTTGATTGAAGACGTGTAATGTTGACTGAGTATGTGTCTGTAGACTTGGGTGAGATGATGAGGATCAAAATTCGAAAAGTCGGCAGAAGTTCAGAACAATTTATAGTCCGACTATTGAAGATGTAGTGAATTGTCTATTGTTGTGATTGAATCGCCCGAAATCAACAAAAATTTGGTCGAACAATGGGAGCGTCCTTTCTATTCATTCATCCCGTCTCAATTGATTCTCGAAATCGTGATGCCTGAAGCGGGGTGCCGAAGGAGTAACAACAATAGCGAGCGATCAAAGAAAAGAAAAGAAGGAAAGAAAGGAGACCGAGTTATATGCGTCCTGTCAAAGAAGATTTGCCGTCGCCAAACATTTCACATCGTGGTGGTTAGATGGCCCGGTTTGTCTCCGGTCTTCGGGTAGCTGCGCAGAAATTGTAGAAATGCCTATGCTGTCAGACAACAACGCAAAGTTGCGGTCAAGGAATTTTGTATCGGCAAAGGAATTCTTTGTAGAAGGGGATTTGTATGTTGATATGTGTGGTTGGTTGGTTGCTGAGTGGTTGATGCTGGTGGTGAAGTGTAGCACTGGCAAGCAGCTGCCAGGCATGCATCGTTTGGATATCGGCCTATGACGTCGTATGCTATCCTCAGTCAATAGCAGAGCGGACTAGACAAATACTCCGATTCTTTTAGAACAGCGGTATGTCCGTCTTGAAAGAGATGGGGCATCTTGCCGCTGAGTATCATGAAGACATGGCCCAGGCAGCCCACGATTCCCACTAGGATAGACATGAGCAAGCTACCAAATCTCTTTGATTCAGCTGGCAAATTCATCCAGAGAATAGGTAGCCACATTTGGACCATGTATTGCCCGGCATTTGCTCCTCCGTGGCAGTCATCCACCTCCCAGCTCCGGGCCCAGCATCACAGCGCCCATCTCCAGATGATACTGGCCCACAGCTTGATGGGCTCCCGCATGCTCCGTAGATCCTCCTCTAACATTTATGTACTTCTCTTGGATCTGAGGTTGTACGGCTGCCAGACCGCTGAGACCTTTGGCTTAGAGATAAAGACGATCATCCAACCACCCCCGGCAAGCTGCACAACCACATGGTTTCCATCTGGAGACTCTTTTATCAATATCTGGGGGATAGCCTAAGAAGAAAGGTGTTACGGACTTGCCGGACATGCAGGCAGCTTCGCGGCCTTGGGTCTGGGCGGTATATTCATTCCAGCCATGCCCCTGGTATATGTATGGCACGAGAAAGTGGGTGAACACTGCTTCGGCGGTTATGCTTTGCAGAGTCTGCTTAGAGAAGTTATAGATAGTCTGGGTCCTTCATGGACTAGATGAGATAAGAGGGCTCCCATACAACGTTAATGTGATCAATGTAGTACTTTTGATTTGGTTCATGTCGTCTCTGATGGCCAAACTCCCTCCGCACTATGAACCATTAAGAGATGAAGGAGGGAAGACTGTGTGTGGTCTATTAGGCGCTGCCAGTTAATTACAATTCGTGAGGACTGGCCTCTGCTTCATATGAGTGACGGTCTGATGATGGCCCAAAGCTCGATGGATGGCGAGGGAGCCTCGTGAATCGGAAGATCGACTACCTATGTGAGCTTCATCATTGTCCCTTGGTTACGGGGCATGGGTATTTGGTAGCCCCTTCAGCGGCGTTGCCAGAGAAAGGCCGATGCCCAAGGCATGTTCGGGTCTGCAAAGACTTTCATCGCATGGTACGAGCCGGCGCATTCCATTCCTCATCGCCCCTTTCGCTCAGCCCCTGACTCTTCCATTATAGCAGGATTCGATCCGTCCGTCACCTTCAGAACATAGACGAAGTGGCTTGAACTTTTGCAGACGTCTTCGTCAAAATACAGCCCTCGTTGTGGTGTAGAATTATAATCGTCAAGAGACACTCAGGATAAGGTAGTCTCTGGCATGTCTCCAAGCTGTGGATCATGGATATGGTAATTAATGAAGGTTGGCTAGCAAGTAGAAGTGAATAGGTAAAGTGAAAGCCTTCCTCCTAGCGCGCTTGTCGAGGTTATACGGTAGATCCCGCGGCTGAAGGAGGATTTGGTTGGACGGTGCCATGCCCCTCGAAGAAGGTTCCGACGCTCGCTTCTGGTATTTATGGTGGAAAGGACATAACGCAATGAATGAAGGGCCTATCAAGTCGATAAAATTGCATTGGCCCGTGGCAATACTACGCAGGCATTGTTTATGTTACAGTATTCGTTGGTTAATCACTCACTGTCTAACAAACGAATGAAAAGAATCATCAAGTGTAACCTTAACTTTAAAAGAAAAGAAACACTTATTTTGCCTATCACCCACTCACCCAGCATATACGTATGTATCAGATAGAGAACAGCCAGCGACTAGAGAGGACACAAAAGCCATTGGATGAAGACGGATGTGATGCTATCCCCACTTCGGGTCGTCTTAGACGGCAAAAAAGAAACATGCGGTTTATGTGGATCGAACACATGACCTTCAGATATCGAATCGAATGATTGAAGTTTGACTTCAGTCTGACGCTCTCCCAACTGAGCTAAACCCGCTTGTTGAAATAGCTTTAATTATTGCATTCTATGAGCACCATCGTGCTCAGTCCTCTCCAGCCATTGGATCGTACCTGTTTCGATGAAGGGTCTCAAGTTTCATAGGCATATATTATGTGTTTTTCTCCAGCAAATCCTCCCTGCTATTAAACTCGCCCACTCTTTTAAAGTTAACTGCTCTAATCGCTGTGACTTAAATGTCAGCCTTGATCCAGAGTCTGAGTCTCTTTTGAGTTGCAGGGTCTGTACTGTGCCACCCAGCCACAAGCGTGTATCAGAGACAGTTGAGTTGCCATTGTTGGTAGCACAAGGCTTAAATATGAGGCCTCTTCTTCTCCAGCTGTACAGATAGAGAGATTGGTAATGGCCTTGGCAAACACGATTGATGCTGCCTCGTAAAACGCCTTGTGTCGAGTCTCCTGAGCTATCGTTTGTTGGCGGTTTGGGCGGGAGCTGGGCGAAGTAGGGCTGAAAGTCAAAGATATGTCGACAAAATAACATGAGTATCTTCCGATAAACTGGCCCTGCTGTCAAGGTTAATTTGGTCGCATTGCAGCTTCTTTTCTCGCAGCTCAGGTGGAGAAAATTAGGCAGAGGCCCAAGCTCCTCTAGCGGGTCCGGGGAGGATTCAGGACTTACAGGGGCCCCCACAGGGACCTGTCTGTAAGTCCTAGGTACAGTCCTCAACATCACCTCACTTTACCTTGTCTCAAACAATGCATGTAACACCAACCAACAATCATGCATTGACATCCATCGCTTTCTTTTTCTTGTTGTTTACGAGCCGTTTTTCAGCGTCCTGGCCAATCTGAGCTTCATTAAAATGCAACTGGGGCGGGGTCGTGGCTATGGCCCTCGCCAACAACCAAGACGCCTTTTTGCGAACTGCCGTACAAGATGCATATTTACGTCTCCTCCCCGCCATCAATGGCTGATAATGGCGTCAATCTCAACGGTGAGGCAGCAATGGCACCAGGCAACAGCATGTCCTAAGCTATTGGATCCAATCCCTGCCAATCCCATCCTTAGGATCCCTCAGTCAGCTATCACTACTGCAATTTTACGGAACCTTTGGCGCAGGATCTACAGCCCAGGACAAGGCTTGTTTTACCTTCTTCCTCTTCCTTGCTAGCTGCTAGGACCTTTTTTTCTTTTTTTTGCTTTTAGCTTTAAACAGCCGCCTCCTCTGTCGTAAACATGCAACTCCGACGATACTCGTCTTCATCCTCTTCCTCCACCTCCTTCAGCTCATTCCGCAGAAGAAATCGTTTCAGAATGCTCGACAATATCGGCGAGAATATCTCTGACATAACCTGGAAATGGAAATACAAACTTCTCCATCGCAAAAAGTCTCCTCTCGACGAGCCCCTCGATCTTGAGAAAGAGTACAAAGAGGAAGAGCCTGAAGAGATAAACAACAAAGATCCCACATTTGGTGCCGACACCGTCATCCAAACCCTCTATGAGGGCAAGAACTCGGATCGCCCAAGAAACGACTGGGATTGGCAAGACTTTCCACCCAAGCAGGTGTCCAAATCTGTTGCCCGAGCTCGAGATCGTGTTGCCATCAAGGTATACAAGATCAAAGACATCCAGAAGGGTGCCATCTCGGGCCGATACCCTCTCAAGTACTACCAAGTCGACGTCCAAAACCCTCTACTTGTCAGCGCGCTTGAGCCCCTCCTGAAGAAGGAGAATTTGCATCTCGACGTTCATGATACTGCGGTCTTCAAGGAGCCTTTCCGCCCTCTCTGGTTCTGCCAAGATGAGATCCGAGACTTGTACCGGAACACCAAGCAGGATGACCCGCTGAAGGGATATCTACAACTGCTCCTCAGAGTCCTCGATGAGATCTTCCGCGATCTCAAGGTCAAGCGACGCAATCTCCTTGACAAGGGCATCATCGACTTCCGAACCGCATGGACTCTCTTCCCGAGAGACTCGACTGCCTACAGCTATGGGTTAAACTCCGAGTTTATTGGAAAGGTGGAAGGCACAGAGTATGACACCAACGATGGTGTTATGCAGCTAGTCCTTACTGCCAAAGTCATGGCCTTCAATGGCGAAGAATTCATCTGGAGGAAGAAGTCGCTAACCATCAACGAGTTCGCTGGGAACAAGCCAGTTCGCGACCTCCGTCATTACCCTTTCGAAATGCACCCAGACAAGGATTCCATCGAAGAGCGCCTGATGGCACGAGGTCGAAAGGTCCTTGATCTGCAGGGCTTGACCTATTGCTCCTACAATGGCATTGTCCTACACCCCGGAAGTGAAGGCGTCGAAAAGCATAACGTGGAGTGCCGTATCTTAGTTGACGTTGTTGGCTACAACAAGTACCATCTTGCCCAGGGAAAGCGCGAGAACAAAGATCCAGAAATTGAAGTGGTCGATGTGTCTAAACGTCGTCGCAAGCAAGACCTTGTGGATGCCAAGCCAGAGGGCAAGCATCCCAAGACTCAGCAGAAGAGGCTTACGGAGGAGGATCAGACCAAGAACAGAGAAGAGCTTCTCCAGAAGCCTCATGAACTAGCTTTCATGTCCGAGCTGATTGGTGGCTATGCGCTTAAGAACAAACTCTGGGGTGAGACTACTATTGTCCGACGCTTCGTGCTTGTGCTTGTGCTAACGATTTCCAGTCTATTTCTACGTTGAGGACCTTGAACCGATTGTCTGGAACGACAAAGCCTACTCTCACCTCGTCTTTGACGAACAGCAGAAGGACCTGGTTTTGTCATTTGTCGAGAACCATAGTCTATCCAGTGGCCCCTCCAAAGCTATGGAAGATGTCATTGTCGGCAAAGGTCAAGGTCTGATCATGTTGCTCTCTGGCCCTCCTGGTACAGGAAAGACCTTGATGGCCGAAGCCATCGCGGACCGCACCCATCGTCCGCTATTCTACCTCCAAGCCGAGGATCTGGGCGTTAATGCCGCCGCCCTGGGTGCCAACATCAAGCGCGTCTTTGAGATGGCCACCGAGTGGAACGCCGTCATCTTGCTTGACGAGGCAGATGTCTTCATGGCAGAACGCAACCCCAATGACATCCACCGTAATGAGCTTGTTAGTATCTTCCTTCGCGAGCTCGAGTACTATCGTGGCATCATCTTCCTCACGACCAACCTGTACCACACCATCGATACCGCATTCCGCAGCAGAGTGAGCCTGCATCTCCTGTTCAAGTCCCTCAGCCGTGAGGCTCGCGAGACTGTATGGCGCAAGTTTCTTCAACGTTTACCGGAGAACAACCGCATCACGGATGTCACTGAAGAGTCGTCTGCTACAGGATCGACCACGCCCAGGAACGCCAACTCAGATGAAGACGCTGGGGGCGAGATCACCACTGCCTATGAAGACAAACCGCTTGACGATGAGGACATTTCGGAGCTGTCGCTGTGGCAGCTTAACGGACGAGAGATCAAGACTGCCGTCAAGATGGTGCGCAGCTGGTGTGATCACAAGGGCTATGTCATGACTCTTTCACGATTGGAGAATGGTATCAAGGTGACGAGCCCGCATTCGAACAAGGACGGTGATGTTGATAAGGATCTTTACGAGTGATTTCGTGTTTTCTTTTGTTTTTAAGATACCATTATGTTGATGGTCGGTTTTTGTTATGCGCGCACGTTAGTTATGTCTCAACGTTTTATTGGGAAATATTGCATTTTCTTTAAGACTCTAATCTTACAATCAAGTTGACAGACACCATATGTGAAACTTGTTATTCCATGTACTCCGTACCAGTGTTATTGTTATCATAATACCCATCCCAGCCTAAGCCTTGATCATTCCGAATACCGTGGTTTACTGTAAATAACAAAAACAAGTGCCCACCCAGTTATCCGTTATCGCTCAAAAAGTTTTACATTTAAACGCCAGACATTAACTCAATCCCTTGATCGCAGTCCCCTTCGGACGCCAGTTTGTGCTCCTCTGCCTGTCTTGGTCACGCCAGTGGGAGCGGCAGCCTTTGCCTTTGTCGTTGTGGCCTTGGCTGCTGCTCGTCCTCGCTTCGGGGCTGGAGCATCAGCGGCCTTTGAGCTTGGAAGCTCGCCCTTTCCGGACTTTGCCTTGGCAGGTCGTCCACGAGCCTTGGGCTTCTCGGGTTCGGCCTCAGCCTCAGCAACAGGCTCTGGGGCCTTCTTTGCGGCGGCACGACCGCGGGGCTTGGCAGCGGCCTTGGGTGCTTCAGGTTCAGCGGCCTTGGAACGAGTAGACTTGCCACCCTTGGGTGCTGGTTCTTCGACTTCCTTGCTAGCCTTAGTAGATTGACCGGTCTTTCGGCCAGTGGTCTTGCTTGGTTCCTCTACAACTGGCTCCTCAGCCTTGCGCGCTGTGCGTCGCTTCTTGGACGGAGGCTCAGGTGCTTCAACCTCTGGCTCTGGCTCGGGCGCAGTACGCTTTGACCGTCCACGCTTAGTCGTAGTTGTCTCAGCTGGGACATCTTCGGTGGCCTTTGCTGAAGCAGCAGGTCGTCCACGCTTCTTGGGTGCGAGTTCAGGTCCAGAGGCGGCATTTTCGGCCATCTTCTTGGCTGTCTTGGCTACGCCGCGCTTCTTCGTAGGTGCAGGCTCAACTGCAGGCTCTTCAGCGGCCTTCGAAGCAGCCGCCCGTCCACGACGTTTAGGAGCTGGCACGGTTTCTTCCGCTGGGGCAGACTTGGCGGCCCGACCACGCTTCTTGGGAGCCGGTTCCTCGACCGAAGTGTCTTCAGCAACTGCAGCGCGACCTCGCTTTCTTGTCTTGGGCTCAGGAGCGGACTCTTCAGCTGCCGGCGCCTCGGTCTTGGCAGGACGACCACGTCTTTTGGGGGCTTCAGCGGGGGCTTCTTCCTTAGGCTCTGCGGCGGCTCGGCGGCTCCGTTTTACAGTAGGTTTGGCTTCAGTCTTCACGGCTGAAGCAGGAGCAGCAGCAGCCGTCCTGGTAGGTCGCCCTCGCTTGGCGGGAGAGGGAACAGCGCGCGGCTTGACGGTACGCGTGCTTTTCTTTGTGGCAGGGGCTTCATCAGTCGCCTCAGCAGCTCGCGTTGCACGACCGGCGCGTTTAGGCGCTTCGGCTTCTGGCTCAGCTTCTTCTGATGGTTGCGGGGGGTTCTTGGGGGGCCGACCACGTGGCTTGGGTGTCGATGCAGGTGTTGTGACTGCACCAAGTCCAATTGCTGTCTTGGGCGTTCGAACCGTGGTGGTCCTTCGCGGTGTAGCCACAGCCTTACTAGCACTAGCAACGCGACGACCTCTAGCAGACAAGGGTTTCGATGCGCTCGGGACGGTAATTGGAGTAGCATCGGACTTTCTTGGCCGTCCTCTCTTTGCGGTGCTGGGGGGCGGAACCGGAGTGGCTACAGCATCACTCTTTCGAGGTCGCCCTCTCTTTGCAGTACTTGGAGCCGGGACTGGAGTAGCTACACCATCACTCTTTCGGGGTCGTCCTCGCTTTTTAGGGGTCTGGTCCACGAGAACACTGGCGGGCATTGACTGACGGGCGCGTTTCTGTGCCGATGTAGGAGCTTTCTTGACTGCAGGCGATGCCGGTGCAGAAGCGGTGCTTCGACGACCACGAGTCGCTTGCTTCACAGACGACGCTGGTGCGGCTTCTTCAGCAGGTGAGGGCTCGTCATCAGATGTAGGGGCTTCAGATGTGAAGGTTGCCTTTTCAGGCTCCGTCATGGACTTGAGCTCAACAACTAGGGATGGAGTCGAGCCATCCCTTTGAGTCTGCTGCTCTAACTGGGTAGAGGTGGCTCTTCGAGCCTGGGAGTCATCTGGTTGAGGGGTCGCGACAACTGCGGGAGGTGGTGCAGACATGCGCTTCATTATTCCTCTGCCTACAGAAAGCAACGCAGACTTAAGCGAGCTAGGTCCTGTGGCAGGGGCCGAAGTGACCTCTGGTGATTGTGACTGATCTTGTACCGGGGTTTCTTGACCATCGGCGGGCTTATTGTCGTCGGTCGTTGGCTCAATGGGTGTCTCTGTGGGTGTTTCCTCGACTCGATCGGTTTCGTCATTATCAGCAGCATTCTCATGTTCTTCCTGGGAGGGAAATTCTTCGGGCTGGTTCTCTGAGGATTGGACGACTGTCTCGGTATGCTCATAGGTCTCAACGCGCGACTCCTCCACGGCAGGTTCAGAAATAATGCTTTCTTCTTGCACTAATTCCTCAGCAAGTTTTGACTGGACGATGGAGTTCTCCTGGGTGCGCGCGGCGGATTCTTGTAACGGTGAAAACGGGGCGCGTTGGGGAGAGGAAACTCTATGTGCAGCAGCGGGTTCTTGTGGCGCATCCTTTTCTGGTGAAGCAGAATAACGCGAGGGCTGCTCAGGTAGAGCCGAAACATCGGTTGAATCGAGGTTGTCGCTGTTGAAGGTTGCATCGGCATCGCGCTGCCAGGGCCAAGTAGGCGCAGGTCCAGGGCTCAAGGCATGTGAAGGCGTTGCTTCAGCAGCTGAGTTACGGGGCATAAAAAGAGGATTGAATAGAGGAGAGGCCTCTGGACGATATGACTCGGCGAAAGAAACATCGTCTGCCTCGGGCATGGTGTTGGGGATAGCAGGGGACGAAGATGCGACTGTGACGCGCTGACCAAAACCAAGCCAATTCGAGGAACCAGAAGCTGAGCCTGGAGGGACGTCTTGTCCAAAGTTGTAATCCATTGTTAGAAGGGAAGCTGTAGATAGGGCATTGATGAGAGATTGTATTATCGACAAGGGAATGAAAATTGAATTTTGAATTTTGTTTTGTTGTTTACTCGATATGCATGATGATGCATGATTCAAGACAGCTCGTGTTGCGACGCGCTCGTCACGTTATCATGAGCGCGTTAGAGTGGTGCCTCCACTTTTCCATGGCTGATGACATAACGCGTTCTTCCTTCCCCGGCTTTCCGAGCACTTGCAGTTGATCTGGGTCTTGGCACTTGGCGTTTGAGCTTGGCATAAACATCAGCAACGTCTGCGGTTGATCATCAAACCTCGAATTATCGGATCCGTTGGTGTTCGTGATGGTGTTCGTTTTCGGAGATTTAAGCGGATGGACAGCAGCCTCAATGCCGGATCCACGTCCAATGCATCATCCTACAGTCAATGGGCAAGTTACACAAACAACGTTCATCTGCTGATAATAGCTGAGCGAGCTGAGATGCATCAAACGGAGACGGAATACGATGGGTTCAATTAAACAACAGCGCTAGAGGCACCTCCCGAGTCCCTACAACCATATCCGCAACAAGCTACCTACCAACGCATGTGATTCAGAGTTTCAGACCCAGCTAATCTTACACTGCCACCGCCCGTAACCCAATCAGGGTGTCATTAAACAGATCATGCAACGCTCTCCCTCATCGATACGGCCTGACAGCGAAAGTGACGTTATACCGCCCTAATCAGGTATCGCGAGGCCTCCTCTCAGGTTCCTTCAGGGTCCCTTTACCGCCATTCCCCTTGTCAATCAAACATGCAGCTGCGCTTCTCGTCGGCCGTGCCCATTGAGTGCCGGGTGCAATCCCTGTCAGCAGAGGTTCTTTCTTAACAATACCGTGACAATGCCTCGTCTATCGTCTCGAAATTGTGGTGGCCATATACAGCCACTGCGCTAACTGGCTGGGTTCTATTGTTCATGCACCACTTCCGCTATTGCAGATGGCTTCACAGCGAGCTTCTCGGCTCTTCGGCTTGGTAGTAATTCGCTCAAACACTGCCTACTCGCACTCTTTCCATTCTCAAACGAGTTGGTCTGCAACCTACTCTCTCTCTCCCTCGGAAAGCGGCACAGGATATCCAGAATTTACGCCCGTTCGACTTGCAAACGGCGCCGAAACTCCTTCTACCCAGGGTATCGTCTACTGTACGGCGTTTTAACGCCAAACGGACGAACCATGTGGCGCCCGAATCTCAATTTCGTCAAGTTGCATTGTGAGTGTCGTGCTAAACGCCAGCGCCCTGATAGGACACGACTAACAACATGCTTGCCGGCATGTAGACATCTACATCATCTGCATGGGTTTATCCAGCTTCTTAATAATCTACCCGAACGGCAACCTCAGCGCGATCGATGCTTGGTTCTTTGGCGTTAGCGCCTCGACTGTTACCGGTTTAACTACGTGAGCCACTTTCCAGAACTCATTCTAGAACTCTTGTGGATTGTTAAGGATGCTAACCATGTCCAAATCAGAGTCGATGTTCCAGTACTCAGAACCTACCAGCAGTTATTCTTGTACTTCGTCCCCCTGGTCTGTAATATTGTGACTGTCAATATCATAGTTGTGGTTGTGCGTCTTATCTGGTTCCGGAGATACCTTAAGAAGGCCGGTCAGTTCATTCTATCATGTGCTAATGGATGATTGCTGATACACTCGGCTGAAGCTCCTGCTCTACTGAGCCGACGCAGACCTGTGGACCTGGATCCTAAAGAGGACCCTGAAATTGGCACTGAGCCACCTCTTTCGGAAGAGACCGAGAATCGACCTGGTCTTGAGCGAGCTGTGACAGAACGCGCTCATAAGAATATCGCGGAACAGGACAAGCTGCCGCCGATCAAGGCTAGGAGCCGAACAGATCCAGCTCCTGACCATCCGACCCGTCGTCCCGTAGAGCACATTTCACCCACAATTAAGGAAGACAAGGTGAGAGAGCAAGACGGAGACCAACATGGGGCAAGAATCACTTTTGATCCTTCGACCGACCATCATCCCCGGCACGAGCAACAAGAGGCTACTCTCTATATTCCTGGGCCTCGCGCTCGTGACCAAGGTATATTATCTTATGGTACTCTCCTTGAACGAACTGACATTTCTAGGCCTGCCTTTCGTTGAGGTGAACAGCGGCCGTCGCTTTAGTATAGATACTCGAGATGGTATGACTCCTGCCTGTCCATGTTGTTTCCATGTGGCATGAGCTAAACTCCACTTCTAGAGGATGCTATTGAGCCTCTATCACGCACTCAATCCACCCCTATCGGTACCCTCCGCCGTAGACGCAGCGCTGGTCTTAGTCTGACTCAAGTTCGTTCTGTCGAGCGCGCCGCTACCGTTGCTTCATCACTCTTCGTCATTGGCAGCACATCTCAGGGCCCTAAAGAGCGCCCCCTGGCCAGGGCGCCGACACTTGCTGTGGGAGACTTCCCCCGCTTGTCGCGTGAGGTCACGATCGGACGTAACTCCATCTTCCACAACTTGTCGTCAAAGGACCGAGAAGAGCTGGGCGGCATTGAGTACAAAAGCTTGAAGCTTCTACTCAAGATCATCATCGGTAAGTGTTTGGTTAATTGGCCGAGAATAGTACGCTCATACTTCTAGGATACTACGCCTTTCTGCACACCCTTGGTGCGATCTGCCTGATAGGATGGGTTCGGCATGCCCCCGAAAGGTACCCTGAGTATATTGCCAAATGTGGTCAAAATCGTATCTGGTGGTAAGTCTTCTCCTCTAGGTTACGATTGCTCATCATTCTCATTCATGTTCAGGGCCATCTACTCTGCTCAGACCATGGCCACCAACCTGGGTTTCACGTTAACCCCTGACTCAATGATCACTTTCAACGATGCCCCAGCTCCGCTACTTATTATGAGCGCCCTCGCCCTCGCCGGCCACACTTTTTACCCTGTACTTCTTCGCCTGATTATCTGGACCACCTCGAAGGCCATCTCGAAACAGTCCTCGCTACAAGAGCCACTTCACTTTCTTCTCAATCATCCGCGTCGATGTTACACTCTCCTTTTCCCCAGCGGACCAACCTGGGCTCTTTTTGGCATTCTTGCTCTCCTCAACATCGTCGATGTCCTATTCATCATCTTGCTTGACTTGGATAACTCGACTGTTACTGTCCTTCCAGGGTGGCAGAGGTTCTGCGCCGCTGTGTTTCAGGCTGTTAGTTCTCGGCACACTGGAACAGCTACTTTCAATCTGGCCAACGTCAATCCAGCCGTGCAGATGTCCTTGTTGGCTATGATGTACATCTCTGTATATCCCATTTCGATCGTCGTGCGATCTTCAAACACCTACGAGGAGCGCTCATTGGGAGTTTACGACGATAAGAGTGTGCATTATGACGAGGAAGATGGCGGTTCGTACTTTGTAACACATTTGCGGAATCAGCTCAGTTTCGATTTGTGGTACATCTGCCTTGGACTATTTTGCATCTCTATTGCGGAGCACAAGAAGATCATGGACGGGAATGATCCGGTAAGTTTAGTCTCAAACAATATTTGGTGCATCGCTGATAAATATAGTCATTTACAATGTGGCCCGTCCTGTTTGAGGGTGTCTCTGCATAGTGAGTATGATCCCCTCGTGATTAACATAGCTAACCACCACAAAGCTGCAACGTTGGACTGAGTTTAGGGCACCCAAGCATCAATTCGTCGTTCTGCACGGAGTTCACGACATTTAGTAAAGTAATTATTTGTGCGATGATGATCCGAGGACGCCACCGTGGGCTCCCTTATGCCCTAGACCGTGCCATTGTCTTGCCCACCGAGAAGTCTCTGGGGGCTGAGACTTTGTCTCACGCTCACGAGTCTCACGATCATCATGAGTAGTTTAGACGGGCACGTTTCAGTGTTTTTGATCATACACGAACCTGGATATCAGACTTTTTATGGCTTTTTGAGTTTTGTTCTTACTTCTTCTTGTTCTTTTCTTTTTGTCTTTCGTTGAAGCATAGCAAGGTCATAGAGGCGCTTAGAGGCGCTCAGTGGATAGACCGGTATATCTGGATGTCATCGCAGCCTGATAAGGTTGTCGTCACTTGGACAATAGACGAACCAAATTTCCATCACCAATTCATCTTCCGTGTGATGCACAACGCCAAAAGACAATGCTTTCGTATCAGAGTGGAAAAAGATGAGGTGCGAAAAGAAGCTTTCAGCCACAAGGCTCGACTACAAATAATACATGTAGCTCACAGCTTAAGCATTATACAAAATGCCCTCAAACATTGCCACAGCAATATATGCAATGAACGAACCCAGGATACGACTCACATCAAAGTTAACATCAGATCACGAGTTGCTGCCTTAACTATATGATACAGCTGAATAGGTGGCCTTAATTCACAAGAAGCCATGGGACAAGTTATATACTGGCCTTTTCCCTCAGTTCTAGCCGTTGAGACTTCTTTTTTTCCTTTATCCGTATCTGATACTCCTTACCCACTCCAGCAACACACCACCATGACAGTCGCAAACATATCTAGCGAAGAATACTCACATCCATATCCATCACCCCCGGTGGCGGAGGCGGAGGCGGAGCTATCTCCGAAAGAAAGGACTGCTGTTGCATTCTCTATCTTTCTAGACGTTCTTCTTATGAGCGTTATACTTATTGGCGGGCTTTCCTTCGTCGCTTTTGGCATTTATGCGCTTGCAGTATGTTCACAACATCCTGAGAGCCATCTCGTGTATGGACCGAACACTAATACTTGAAATAAACAGAGACCTGACAGGATAAACAGCAATCCCAGGCCTGATCTAGTCATACAGTTGCCTACTGCCACTAAGTAAAAATTTAGTCTCAATACTTGAACGAAAGACAGAACTAACATAATACATAGGAATATTCTGTTCCCAAACACCACGGCCTGATGTGCAACTGCCATCAGTATTGTCTCGTCTCAATATCAACGTGAACAGAGGATTAACCTTATGACAGAAATATCCAGTAGACTCAGGTCAATTCACTTGTTAGTTGTGGGGGGGGACTGGACATAACAGAGATGGCTCCTTCAGGTTTCAGATCAGATACAACATCAATATGATTTCAATGTCGTCTATCTACGACGGCAAAGTGAGGGCTTCCCCATACAATTACGCAACGACTTTTCCAATACAGCAAAAACGGGTACATGGAAATACCTTAACCCATGTATATTTATGATTTCTGGAGTCTCGTCCAGTGCAATAAAGTTGAACTTTAACTCTTGAGCTTTCTGCTTCGCAACTAGTGTGATGCTCTAGGCAATATGCTCATTGACACACAAAACAGAGGATAAATAAGAAAGAAATATCAAGATCTTTAAATACATCATACAGTTTCTTGGTTCTCGTTTCTTACGGACTGTTTTTTGTGACTCGTGAAATGCACACAACTACGGGTTTTAAGTTTAACATAGAGAACTGTAGTAACTTATCCACGCACTTGAGGGTATTACCATGAAAAAGCTTGAAATGAATTCACTCGATTCCAGGACACAGCCGGACACTTAGGCTTTTCAAAACCCTCTCATGGCATTTCCGCTTCTCTAAAATTCACGCAAATTTTAACCTTGATCTCTGTTCCTATAAAAACCCCACGACATTCGTTTCTATATCAACAGCAATTCTCTCTTCCAACCCCCAAGTTCTTGATCACGAATCACACCTTTCGATATCAGCCTCGCCTTTGATTTGGCTGCTTCCACCTCGAGTCTCGGAACCCACTTTCCATTACCAGAGCTACCATCACGCCCTTAGGTTTTTTTCAACCAAGACAGAACCAATACTCTATTCCAGCTTCGTCATGATGTTGATCCCGCGTCCTCCAGAGGGTCACATGAGTGACGAGACGGCGTTGTTCATCATGGTCAGTTCTTTGTATGTATTGCCCCTGGCTTTCCATGAATACTTCAACTAACGCGTCGGTTGTTCTTAGAATATTTATCATTTGTGTAATGAGCAGAATACTTTTCTTGTCTCTCGCTCGCAATGAGACACGGGACGAAGAATACGAGGGCAAAGAGCCTCTGTTGGGAACTGTTATTGTTTGATCTATGTCGCCAACATATCAGATAAGGGTACTTAATCAAGGAACTCTTTCTGTCGATGAGTATCAGAAGATTATTTGAAAATGCTGGATACGCATTAAGTTCCGCTTCTGGGCCAATACTAAACTGGTTGTCCTGGTGTGTGCTTTTCATAAGTCTCATGTCATGACTTGAGATACTTCTATATTAGGTTTGGCACTACAAGAATCAAACTTCAAGTCCCTAGTTTATGATCCGGCCATGGAAAGCTCTCATTTCTGCGCCTTAATAGTAATATCGAAGCATTCATTGCAAGGCAACTACTCTGTCCCCTCGTCAGTGAAGTTTCAGTTCAATCATTCAAATTACACTATATCCCTTTTCCAAGTATGCACTCCTGAGAGAGGAACTTTCGAACTTGCCTTCGATTTACACTGCACCGATCATGAAGTGAGGGAGGCCACCATTTTCATGTCGTATCATCAAAGAATTTGACAGCCAATACAACGATGAGTCAAGGAGTCAAGGAGTAAGCTCTCATTATGCCTTAGTGATGTCGACGGAAATTGCCAGTATAAGTTGTATATCTCCCTTTTCAGTGCTATATGAAATGACTCATGATTCGTTCTTGGTAGGGACGGGCTTGAGTAAGCCTCTCTTAGATTAGTCCTCAGATATACGGATGACAAGCATATCAATCCTCCATTGCAACTCTACCGGGTCTGTTATCAGAAAGTAAGCAAGAGGCAACAGAGTCGGGGCTGTGCTCTTGGCTAAAATATCCGAACCACGGTTGACAGTCAATGTCAGTTACAAATGCAGCTGGGAGAGGAAAGATCTAGAAATAACAACTTAGTGTCCTGCATTTTAAATATATATATATATTCCTAGGGCCAAAGATCCTAAAAGTAAGTGAGTTTAGTCTATTTTATGATATAGCCGTTATTATAATTGTAGTATCTTATGATGCCTTGGACAAGATGTTGCACGATTGCAAGGCTGAAGCATCCCACTGAACCCTGCCGCTTATTGTGCCTTTTCAATCCCAACCTCCATTCGATATTGGATATCCACAACCCAACATTGCATTTTTCTCGTATAATTACTCTGATAGGCTCGCCAAATAGAAAGAAGCCGAGTGACAACACGTCCCATCCTCCAGGGATGACATTCCTCTAGGAGCAAAGCCCCAGGAGTTGTGAAACTTCATGTCATCAAAAGGGAGAAAGGTCCCTATGCTCGCAAGTCTCTCTTTTGGCTCGAGACTTTTGTATTCTCATACTACCCAAGGGTTGGGCTCTGTCCGTCTCCGCACTCGTTCATTGTCTCTCTTTGCGTTGTCTACGACACCATCGCTCGATACCATGCGTTCGCTTTTCCTTCCTCTCGTTTGGCTACTCAGCTCCGTCGTTTAATTCCAGTGTGAAAGCTACTTCACCCTCCCCGCCACTGAAGACGACGCGGACAAGAACATCAACAATCAACGATACCAAATGGGCGAGAATATCAAGGTCAGATGGATAACCAACCAAAAGGAGACATCCTTGTTACTCGTTCATTATTAGCCTAATAATGCTACATATAATGATATTTACTGGCTTGAGGGTAAGCCTACCTGAATACTCTCTCATGTTGCTGTGCTCACATAAAACCTTTCAGAGCAAATTGAGGATAAGCCGAGATCTTGGACAATAGATTTCGGCGGGAAGTACAAATTTGACAAGGATCAATCCGGCGGAGTTGGCTGCATATTCTATTTTTCGCTGTGGAAAGATCGTGGCTCTGAGAAAGCTCTGGCTTATTCACGAAACTTCAACGTCAGCCTCTCAGATACAGACGCCAGCGAGACCACCAGCACTTAAGACCCTCTTCGTACGTCTTCAGAGTCTGACTCAAGCTCCGGTTCTGATTCAGACTCTGGACTCTCCGCAGGAGCTGGTGCAGGTATCGCCGTAGTAGCTATCTTTGGTGTATTGATGATCAGTGGACTCGGTTCCTTTGCTTGGAGACATTCCCGAAAGAGCAAAGCTGGGTATCAATCACACGGCGATAACGAGACACAGAAGCCGGATGTTTCAAACTAAAGCGCTTACCAGCCTGTATATCAGCACTCATCATCGCCAGAGAATCCTGCTGTGGCAAAACCTGAGTTGCCCAATGAGCCGGTCGGAGTTTTCGAGGCACCATAAAAGCATATAGTCATAGACATATGTAGACCAGAAGGAGCTTTTTTAGAAACTCGAATGCAAATATGAAGTTAATTGGGATTCAAATCAGCTATAAAACTTCCAAGATTCCCACAGGGGAGAGAATCATATGTCCCCTTGTTATGCAAAGCTGTATATAAATGTCAGGTATATAAATGAATTGAATGGGAGTGCCTTCTAGCTATTCATCTCTATGATAAGTGCAATAAGGTTTATGCTAGCTAAAAGCTCTTTGGCCACTGATTGGTCACTTGGATAGTTCTCTTTGGTTACTAGTCCTTTAGAACCTATAAGATCCTTCCTTGATTAATGGTTAAATTAAGGTTATTGTTAACTAAAGTGCTAGTATATATCTTAAGGCCTTCTAGATCTATAACCATCCACAGCCGTAGGCAAGGGATTGGGTCGCCCTCAACTCAAAGAGGTCCCGGGAGGGTAGTTATGGAATATTCCCTCTCTGAGGGTTGGAAAATCCCCCTCTATAAAAATAAGAGGTCTAGCAAGAAGACCAGATGGAATACCAAGAGGGGGACCAAGCGAAAAGCGTAGGCAAGCAGGTATCTTTGCCTACACCTATGATGGCAATATTGTCAGCATCAGAGTCTTATAGGTTTAAGCATCCATTTGTATGTATAAAACATGAAGTGTAATCTTTTAACTCATCTTTCTAGTTATAACGTCAAGCTCCGTGACAGTATCACGCGTCAGGCCATTGACTTACTGATGGTACATGAGTGAAAGCATCGATGATGTTTTGATTTTCGGTATCTGGTGCTGGTTTGCTCGGGCTTGATCAACGATCCGGAGCTAGTTATATTGCAGCCTATATACTATTACTACTATTATGATAATTGAAGTGGAGGTGCTACTCATTTGTGTCGGTAACACTGAGCATCGTAGTCTTTAAGGTATAGGGTAAACAAAAGAGGCTGTAGTCTAGATTCACATGGCGATCTTCTAGAAGAATTAAACTTTCCCGGTTACAAAAAGTCCAAATTAAATGGAGTCGCAATCCACTCCCCAACCACGCCATGGATCAAAAGAGAAATCACATCCGCAACTATGAGAAATATTGCCGCTATCCGTGGCTGACCCCGGTCTATGCGACATTGCACCATTGGCTCTAGCAATGGCGTTGATAAGACATTCTAGACCTAAAAACACAGCTCTCTACGGAGTAAAAAGCCTTCTCCTGCCAAGACCAAGATCAAGATCTATACAACTTCCATCACCATCTTCTAGATCGGAGGCGCCAAGATGAGCGCCGACATTTTTGCTGGGGGAAAGACGACGCCGTCGATGGCCGTCGAGGCTGAGAGGCGTAACGACAACGGCGATCTCGTTACAGCGACTGAGGAGCAGAGTCTCCAGCGCGGTCTGCATGAGAGACATCTTTCTATGCTGGGTATCGCGGGGGCTATTGGAACCGGTCTCTTTCTCGGTCTGGGTCAGTCTGTGCAGACTGGTGGTCCCTTGGGCGCGTTGCTAGGATATGCCACTATCGGTCTGGTCGTGTGCGCGGTGCAGTTCGCGCTGGGAGAGGTTGCTGCGCTCTTACCCGTTACAGGAGCTTTTGTGCGACATGCCGAGTTTCTCGTCGATCCAGCTTGGGGTTTCGCTATCGGATGGAATCTTGTGTACGGAAACGTCTTGTCTATTCCCTCCGAGATCACGGCCATTTGTGTCTTGTTTGAGTTCTGGACCGATATCAACCCCACGCTATGGATCATCATATTCATCGTCCTGACTACAGTCGTCGGTCTCTGCTTCGTCCGGATTTTCGGTGAGGTAGAGTTCTGGTTCTCTCTTCTCAAGATCCTCCTGGTTGTCTTCCTCATCATCCTGGGCTTGGTCATCAACTTGGGCGGTATCCCGGGCACAGAGCGGATTGGGTTCAGATACTGGAAGAACCCAGGTCCTTTTGTCGAGTATATTGCGACTGGAAATTGGGGCAAGTTCCTCGGATATTGGTCTGTCATGACGAGCGCTGTCTTCTCCTTTGCGGGCGTGGAGTCCATCGCCATGGCTGCTGCTGAGACGAGGAACCCTCAGCGTGCGATCCCCAAGGCTTGCAAGAACGTCTTCATCCGAATCCTTGTCTTCTATATCCTGGCTATTCTTATCGTTGGCATGCTGGTCAGAAGTGATGATGAGAGACTCAACGATCAATCTGGAGCCGCAGGCCAGAGTCCCTTCGTCATCGCAGCCTCAGCAGCCGGTATTCCTGCTATTCCATCAGTCGTTAACGCCGTTGTCATCACTTCAGCTTGGTCTTCCTCAAACCAGAGTCTTCTCGCCGGCACTCGTGTCCTGTACGGTCTAGCTCTCAAGAAGCAAGCACCCAAAATCTTCCTCCGCACAACTTCGTGGGGTGTACCCTACGTCTGTGTTCTCTTCTTTACCTGTTTCATGTTCCTCAGCTTCATGAGTCTATCGAGTGGAGCTATGACCGTCTTCTGGTGGTTGGTAGACCTGACTGCAGCTGGAGTTCTGATCTCTTGGGCGTCGATCCTGCTCAATCACATTCGCTTGCGACTTGCAATGAAGAAGCAAAACATTCCAGTGGAAAGGCTGCCTTGGCACAACTCGTGGACTTGTAAGTGGTCCTGACTTTATGAAGGAGGTTCTGTGCTAACATTATCGATACAGTCTACTCTTCGTGTGTAGGCTTGTTCATGACTCTGCTCATCCTGTTCACAGGTGGTTTCCGGGTATTCACCAAGGGTAACTGGGATCCTGTTGGATTTGTATCATCTTACTTGTGAGTACTCCTGAGACCAATTTTCGATGCAACTGCTAATTACATCGCAGGGATATCCCCCTTGTAACTGCAGCGTACTTTATTTGGAAGTTTGTCAAGAAGACAAAGATCGTGTCGTTATCAGAGATACCCCTTGACGAGGCATTCAAGAAGTCAGAAGAGGATCATGAAGTTTTGAGTGCCTAAATTCGTGGGAGAATAGTAGCATATTGTCTCGTATAAGCAAGCGCTGAAGATATATTAATAATGCATATAAGTGTAATACGTTCATTCCCTTATGATACCGATAACACATTCATATGTCAACTCTCAACTCACTCATTCACTTATATCTCACGTATGTTATGTCTATGCTGATCAAGTCGCTGGTTATTTGAGTGCTGCGGTCATGGAGGTGAGGATGGTCAAATGGCATAGTGTATGTGAGAGAAACCTGAGATGGTACAACGGGCAGTATCTATACCACTGTTCCCAATTCGTTTTAACACATCAGTTCAGTTATTTATCAGTCGTAAAATGGCGTCTTTTTTCCCCTTCTTTGCTTCTCTCGTCAATCCGTTGATACAGTCGTGGTCTGCTTTTGGGTCAACCCTTCACTGAGGTATATTCAGGGGCTCTTCCCGAGCCTTGCTTTCATGTTACAGTTCAGACAAGAGGTATGTATAACCTCTAAGTCCGTGCTTATACGGAATCATGATCTGGGTGCCGAATACTACGGAGGGTTGCTCGTAGTTGACGGTCAAGCCTTAATGGTCTACTCCAGGTCAAGCTCTCACCACACTGCTTGAAACCAACTCCCCTTAAGAACCAGGAGGCTCGCGTCAAAAGGGACCTCGCATTTTAAGATGCGCTGTTTAATTGATACAGTTATGTCGGTTATCGCTGAGTAACTACTCATATACGAGCTCATGATCAAACTGTCTTGGACCGAGCCTTCCGAGCTGCCCAACACTCAGCAGTTGACGAACGGCTCTGCTTCAAACACCATTTAGCTGTATCCTAAACCTTTGCGTACTTTGGTCTTCATCTACGCACTCCTACTAGTGAAAGAAACTCCGTCCCATGATGGAGAGGAACTTATGAACAGAAGTCGTCTCGATGAGGAAGGCCGGAGTATGCCAGAGAAGGGGTGTCCAGTGACATACTGAGACTGTTGACCTTCGTTTATACTGTCATGAAAGCAACTACACGCCTACATACTTCGTATTACTTTAGTTTACGGTTTGTTCCATGAGTTGCGCTGTCTGAAAATAGCTTCACAAATCTCTCTTGGCAGTGTATACTCCTTCAGGTAGCCAAGACTCATCAACTCAATACGCTGCCAAGGCATAACTCAAGGAAACGTATGATCTGTTAGTCACGTTTACTGAGACAAAGGCAACGGCATTTGCCTAGTTGCTTGATTTGCCCGAACAGCTGAAGAGTGTCACTCGGAAGCATACTTCCACTCCCATCCGACGATGTCTCCCATCAGCTTCATCACACTATTCTAAGTAACATGCTTTCAACTTTCAAGACCGGTATTATTGTCAAATGAACCCGACTTTCAGCAGCGACCGCAATTCCCGTGTTAATTCCATGCCCTTGGGTCTCAGCACCAACAGCCCACCCCAGATTGAAGGGTTCTGTTAACTTGGTTTCACTTCGGATGAGAGTTCAGTGACTCAAATCGAAACCCTCCAGCCGCTGACTTTACATGCCGAAGGGTTACAACGCTTCACTCCAACACGAGCCAACAAAACTCTACGATCACCAACCAATCTCCCCTCCTCCGAGTGAAACATGGCTAAGGTGGCCCGACGCCATGTAGCAACGGGCACGATACAGCTCACATATGCAACCTCGAACCTTTTTCAGCTTCTGCAAATCTCCAACAATAGCAGCATAGCCTCAAAAGTTAAAGGACTATGACGATCAAGGCTTGACTCGCGGGCACGGGAAACGTGACACATGCGCCCCTTGGAAACTATCGAGCCAGAACAGAGTTTCGGTCCGCAGCTAAGCTACGCTGCTTTTAACTTCAAGGCATCTGTGCGATGAGGCCGAGAACAGATCCGCTTACATGGCATGAGTCGTACAGAACGAGTAAATAATGATGTTCGCCTGAACAAGATGATTCGAGGCCTGGGCTTTGAAGTTATCGTGTAAGCTAGAGAGGAGCCACGGCGATCCAGCCTAGATCATCAAGGGATAGGGAGATTAGGCTTTGGGTTTGACAGGCAGGTCCGTGAGCATCATGAAGTTGATGGCAATGCTCGGCGCCATCCGGTGGGAGTTTGTGGCCGCAGGATCTACGATTACAGCTCGGACCGAGTAGTTGAGGAAAGTCAAAGTAGACAATCTAGATGTTGGCGTTTTACGAAGGGCTGTGCTGTGTTCTTACAGCATCTACAGAGGAGTTACTCTGCATGATGCCCATTGTCATATCATGGTTCCTTTGTAGGACGTAGGTTAGCTAGTTAGTTACGGTACAGTACCAACCAACATGCTTACCAACCTGCTAACTTTGGCGATTCCATGAGACTTGATCCTTCACCAGGGGGTTGGTGAGCAAAAGTAATAATTTAGCACTGCAAATCACAGCTTGGACGATCCATCATCATCATCCCCAACCTCGAACTAACAAAAGGCCTAGTGTAGCACTACAGTACGTTGGTGAGAGGTAAACTTGGCATAGTTCAGCTCTGGCGTGATACCTGAGTTACAAGTCTAAGTTATCCGAAAGGCCAAGGCCACAGACTCGTGGCCAACATTCCAGTGTCACTAACATCTCCCCGAACCCATCATCTCCGTCGAACCACGGGCCTCTCTCTAACCTGGCCCTCCCTCGTCTAGTTTAGTTTTAGCTGTGCCACACACCCACTCCCCGAACCATGATCGACAGCTGGTGCTGAAACTTGGTCGCCCGTAACCAAAAACAAACCAAAGCCTCCCTTTTCCTTAAGAGAGATTAGACTTTCTGGGCTTTTAAGCGAACCTCGTGGTGGCTGCTTTTGTCTTTTGCCGCTCCCCCGGAAACAACCAAGGGAATGAGAATGAGATGTCATAAACATGCGCATTTCTCAAAAGTTGCATCCTTTTTTGACTTGACGTGCAGAGAGGAATGTGCACCATGTGGTCCGTGATGGAGGCGTTTACAAAAACATTTTTTGACGCCCAAACCCAATAGACTGGGCATTACTATACACGAAACATGCCTCGGTTTTGATTAGAAGTTTTAATTTTGAGCGGTGAGACTTGAGGCCAGTCAAAACAGACTCAGACTATTGAAAAGATAATGCAATGCAGAAAGAAAACGGTTCGTTTCGGTTTAATTGTCTCACCTTGAGTTGTCGGCAGTTTTCTCTGATCAGTCACTTTATAACTCAGTATGACCAGGATTATCAATATCAACTCTAGTCTCTATGTACCAGCCTACTCCGTACACAAATCACAAATTATACCAACTGATAACCAGTGTTTCCCTGAATAGCTTCCTCCTTCACCACCACTACCACCATCTTCACCTTCCAGTATGAGCAGTCAAATCCCACCATGTAAGATTACAGAACAATCCTTCATCGCCCCAATAATCGCCCCCGACTTCATCACGCTACCCTCCTCGAGCCCGCCTCACCTTTTTTCGCTTTCGGAGTTATGATTCGCTATATCAAATCTCCACACATCCATGCCGTTCGCCCTAACTAAAGTACCCCTGCTCATTGGCCACCACGTTCTCGCCTTGTTTTTTTCTTTTCTTTTTGCTTCTTGGGTTGGGTTGGTCTGGTCGCTAACGCTCGCCCCACGATGCACTCGACATGGGTCGTTAAGTTGCTTTTCTCTACTTTGGCTTGCATGCAGGTTGAGCGGGAGCACCGTAGTGTGATTCGGTAGACTGGGGTTGACTTGGCTTGGCTTGGCTTGGTTTGGCTTGGCTTGGCCTCGGTCAGTTCTGATCTATCGCTCAACTTGCGAGAGTGTTATTCATCCCATGTTAGTAAAGGTTCACGTAGCAAGACAAATTAGAACAAAAATATGATGAGTGAGGTATCTCAATGTGGTCTTTCATTCATTGGATGATCGACAGATGCATCTCTTCTGTACAAGGTGTCGTATATCCTTCAGTAAACGTATGTTGCGCAATGCAATGCAATGCAGTGTGCGCTGTGGCTATTGAGCCATATCCTCTTCGCTCTAATCTTTGAAACAAAGTCAACTTCGTATGACTTTTGTTCTCCTCCATCCGATCTGTCATGAGTAAAAATAATAAAGAGGTATCTCTGGTCCAGTTTCAAGTGCAAGCCATGGCCATTCTTCCGCTTCTATCAAAAAAGACAGACGCCATCCAGACATTGATAGCAGTGAAAATAAAAACGAGGAGTACAAAACAAGTGTTCGTTCCCGATGCAAGAAGTGTCATTATCCTCTGGATGTCCGGAAACGATGGGCTCTTCCTTGGCTGGTAGTAGAAAAAAGAAGACATAAAACGAGGATCAGACAAGCAACAACTCCATCTTTCCCAAGTTATTCTGTCTCTGCAGAAATCGACAAAACAAGGTGCCTCCCATAAAAGTCTCGATGCGCCAAACATCATGCTTTCTACAACTGATATCTTGCCCATCCTCATAATATTCGAAAAGACAAAACTCCTCGCTTTTTGAATAGGTATTTTGTAAGAGTGGAAAAAAAAGAACAGAATATTTTGTGACAAAGAAAAAGAAAACCGAACAAAAAAAGATTGCTCCAAAAGGGGACTCCAAGGCCGAAAAGAAGCAATCCCGGACAGTCATTCAATGGGTCGTAAAAGTATTTTTGGTAGGCGTATCCTTGCGCGGCTTTTGGTTTAGGTTCCAGTGTGTGGTGGTGCTCCCCTGGTAGTGGATAAGGTATGGCCAAGGGTCGATATTAAAACGTCGAGTAATATCCAAGGTAGTAATAGTAGAATCAAACAGTCTCCTCGGCCTATGGGGTTTGGGGGGCCTCGGTGATAACTCATCCAGGTAAGGTCTTGATAATAATAGTAGTGGCCGTTATGTCGAAAGCAGAGAGAACTCATGCCTTAGTAACAGCCTTGAAACGTAGGCATGAAGGGGACCTGTTGATGAAAGGGTACATGGTGCTGAAGCATCGGCACCTGTTGAACGTATTTTACCATATCCCAGATGGGGAAGTATGATTTGGGTTGGCAAGGAGCTTGCACAGGGTGAGGAACCTGAGCCTGAATCTGAACTGGCATAGGGACCTGCTGGCAGAGCATGGACTGAGGGGGAACGGCCACTGGCACGGGGACAGGCCCAGAGTACTTCTGGGGCACGAATTCCTGGCTGTGGTAGATGAGTTGATGTTCCTTGGGCTCCTCAGGGTCGAAGGTGTGTGGTGCAAACTCAGGAGGAGTCTGCGGCATCTGGCGTTCCTGTTCAAACTCGTCGTCCAGGTCGTCAATGGTAGAGTCGCTTGATGTGAGCGAACCCTCATCATCCGAGGAGGCAGGCGACAGAGGTGAGTCGTACTCGTAGTCGTCGATGATAGCATCCTCGGAAGAAACGTATTCGATGATGTGGTTTGGTGAGGCCGGAGGTGTCGGTACGGAGACTGACATGGGCGGCACGGTAAACATAGAGCAGGCCATGATCCTGGTTCGGAGCTCAGAGAGAGTAATCCGCTGCTCGGGGATAGGTTCGAAGATCCGTCCCAGAATGTCGTTCAGTTCTTCCGACAATGGGAGGATGGTCTTCAAGAAGTCCTTGGATCCGGCATAGGCACGGTAAGTAGAGTCCTGGAAGGAAGCTTGTTTCCATGGGTTGCGTCCACAGGTGAGGTTGACGAGAATAACTCCAAGGCTCCAGACATCATTAGGGGCGCAAAGGTAGTAGGGCTTCCTAGCATTGGGATCCAGGCATTCTGAATAGTGGGAAAGAAAGGAACGTTAGTCGTCTGTCCACGGCAATCATGTTGACGCAAAAGGGGGATCTTGGTTGAGGGGGAGGAAGGGGGAAAGATAATATGTACCTGGACTCATGTAAAAGGTTGAACCGCATCCGTAGTCCTCGGATCGATCATCAGAAGTAGCAAGGCCAAAGTCAGCCAGCTTAACTGTGTCTCCATGGTCTGTCACCAAGATGTTCTCCGGCTTGAGGTCCCGATGGTAGATTCCCAGGTTGTGGCAGTGTTCAACGGCATCCAGGATTTGGAGAAAGATATTCCTTGATAGTTCATCCTTACCAACATATTGACCGCGCTCAGTGATATTCAAGAAGAGATCGCCTTCAGGGCAGTACTCGAGAATAACATAGATGCAGTCAGGATCATTCACAATCTTAAGCATCTGGACCACGTTGGAGTGCTCCGATGCCTTCCAGTGAAGACGGATCTCTCGTTGTTGGTAGGCAAACTGACGGTTTTCCAATGGGGTTCCATCTGGGTTGAACTTGCTCAAGCACTTGACAGCGTATTTACCTCCGGTCTTAAGGTCGACAGCAAGGTAGACGACGCCATAGGCGCCAGTTCCAAGGATATCAGTCAGCTGGAGAGTGCCCTCAAGCACGCGGCCTAGCCTGGCCTCCGGGGCGAGAGGAATGCATCGGGTCTGGAAGTGTCGAGCCTGAGTGTGAGGGGCTGCGAAGGGCTGTTGAACTGTGCACTTGGGGTGATCGAAGCCGGGCGAGGGCGGAGGGGTTTGGTAACCGAATATGGCATGTTGCTGCATGTTATCTGATTTGATATCTCACAAGTAATCCTAGAAATTGGGTATTGTTTGACGTTGAAGTAGATCCTAGGGCCGGCAAGAGATAATCCAAACCGGTACGGACGGCATACAGCAGAGAGATAAAGGAAAAGAGAAGAAAACACAGAATAGTATTTTCCTACGGCCAGCAAAGGATCCTGTTCCAAAGTCCAGTACGGTCCAGTCCAAACGGGTCGTTATTAAAAAAGAGTTCCTTGGGTTGTGGTTGGTGGTTGTAGCTTTTTGAGGTCCCGATGGCCGAATCAACGGGTCGAGAAGAGTAGGATATGAATTTGTCGGCCTTCCAAGGGGAGATTGTCGGGGTTGGAGATTGAGAGTTGTTGTCGACAAGAGTAGACCAAAAGGTCACGTCTGCGAGAGAGTGAGAAAGGCGCCGGAAGGAGTGTCGTGAAAGTGGTGATAGAGGTTCCTCAAACTAGATCCAGCCAAGTTTGGAGATGGGCAGAGGTGATAGATAAGTCTCTAGCGAACAAGGACAAGGCGAGCGAGACACAGACCACACCCGGACAAGAGAGGTACGTACTGGTACTATGGATGTCCAGCTTCACTCACACTCTCAGACTCACACTCACTTCACACTCCACTCCACGCCTCGGGCTTGGGATTGCGTTGCGTGGAGCGTGGATGCGAGACCCACCGCCTCATATCAGACCCTTGTCCAGTTGGAGAGATTAATGACAAGGGGTGGCCCTGTCTTGGACTTGGCCTTGGCTGCGTTGCGTCGTTAATGCTCTATTCTTGTCTGGGCGTAGAGTCAAAGGGAGGGGGGTGGGGGGCGCTGTTGGTCCATGAGGCGTCCAACAAAGAGCAGGGATTGGACAGTGGTGACGCTGAGCAATATACGAAAAGGCAAGGATCCGTTTAGAAGTGGTTCTCTGTGTCACTGCCTCCAGGCCACGTCCTCTCAGGTTTCTCCCAGGCCCACCATCATCTTTGGGCTCTTCTGAGACTCAAGCAGTCAGTCAGTCTCAGCACTAACGCCATCCATCGACCCACTGCCACTCTCGAAGCTGCCTTGAACCAGTCACAGGTCTCTGGTGGCAGATCTCTAGCAACCTGGGCGGTGCCCATTTGTCCTACTTTTGCTCTGCTGACACCCTAACACCCCCGGAACCACCCCAGAGTGTGCTGTGCCGTAGCCGTCTTTTTGTGCTGCGTGTCCTCTCTGTGGCTTCTGCTCTCCACCCGTCGGGCGAATTGTCATAATCGACAGCCCCCGTGATGAATCACAGTTTCCGTAGCTTTGCCTCCGTGTGCCTCTGGGTCTGCCTTTCTTCTGACTTCACTCATCTCCCGGCCGGGGCGGCGTAGGCGTACCGTAGTGCGGAGACGTCGGAGGCCGGCGTCACTCTGCAACTCTCATCACACACAGAGTTTGAGTCCGGCCGTGTTTCCCCTACACATGCTTTTACCGGACCTGACTTTGCGAAACAACTGGAACGGAGCAACAAACCTTTTCTCTCAAAATAATTAACTGCAGTGAATGATTGGCTCTGTATAGTGGGCGTCTGTGGCGCTTGGCGACGTGTTTTGCACAAAAAGGAATGCATGAAGTCATGAAAACGGGTACCGCACATGGTACTGTGTTGTGCTTTGTTGTGCTGCCTCAGGATATCATATGAATGGATGGATAAGTCTCTCGTCCCAAGGTTTGATGGGGGGGGCTGAAATGTGAAAGTGAAAGTGATGAAGTGAACTGGCACCACTGTTGCAGGCTGTTGTAGATGCTGAATTGCGTCGATCCCCTCACTAACTGGGTCGCTACCTCCCTTCCAGCCAGTGAACATGTCCTCTATGAGGCTAGGGCGGCTAAGCGCTGCATAAGTTTATGCCAGCTCTGTAGGTTCTGGTTGGTTGTGAATGTACACTGCAGCGAGATAAGATCGACATTCTTGGTGAGCCATCTCAACTCTCAACTTGGACTTTCAAACTGCCCTGTCACCCTTGCTTGAGCTTTGATTGGTGCGAGGCTAAATGTATGTATCGAATATCGAGATACCATGTCACGCTCATCACTCTTCTCCTTTCCGACAAGGCTGACAAGGGAAATGAGCGAGCTTTGCTTATTCTGGCCCAGGTTGAGTTGATCAAAAGAAGCAAATTCAATAACATGGTGTTTCACCCATAAGCGATCCGTCTATGGTTGCACCGTTGCAGGCGGCTCAGTCATCCATGACATTTCATTGACAGCCCTTGTCTTTGTCTTGTCTGACTCTGAGGCGAGACGAGGCCTGCCATCACATCAGATAGGTACCTCAGATATCCATTTGGCTGTCTCTGCACGTATCCGTCTAACGGCATGTCTTCGAAGGGCCTCAACCCGCCCGCTGGCAGCTATGATTGCAGTCCTCGTCCTCACGGGCTACTGGCTCATCACCCCGGATCCCATATTACTCGAAGCAGACAGGTGCAGAGCTCGGGTGCGTCAGTACAGTACCACCCAGTGAGAGTGTGTCTGTGTGCCCCTGCTCGCACATGTAGGACAGAGTAGAGTTTCCAAACAGCACAGCACAGCACAGTTCACTTGCTTGCCTGTCAAGTGTCAAGAGACCCCTTGAACAGGCCACGACGGTAACAGTGGACAGTCACAGTGAGGCTGACATATGAGAAACGGAACGGGTTGCATAAGAGGCGTCCAATCAGAAGCTGTACAGGCACAAGGGAATGTGGCCCGTTGCTTGTCTTTATCGCCTGTGATCTTTGTCACCCGTTGGATGCATGGCAAGCAAGGTATGGCACTCCAACTGATAACGAGTTTACGGTGTGAATGGGAATGTGAATGCGTCGGCTCGGCTTGGCTTGGTTCCAGTTCCTGTCATCGGATTGCGTACGGGTATCGTACAGTGCCTTGCCTTTGCCTTACCTCGAGCCCCGGATCTAAGTGAGCCTTTGACAGATTGAGGAGGAATCGAGGCGAGGATGCTGCACCTTTCTCATCGACTATTGATCACTTGTTTTCAACTTCAACTCTTTGTTCCAGCCACGAATAATTATCGCGTGATCTCAGCCCCCTGAACATGTTTCTATATGCATCCAGGTGGAATTCCTGATAGAAGTTCAGGTGAAGCAACTCGACGATTCTCGAATAACTGTCTCGCCTACCCTATTCCATGTCAATAGCTCCCGAATTCCACCAAGGGCCCCTGGTATTCCAACTCAGTTGAGTGGTCCCCTAAAAGACCGGGGAGACGAGACAGTGTCTCATAGCTAACAGTTGTCAAGACGGGTCTGGGTCGATGGGATGGGGAACGGGCCCTTTCCAAGAGAAGCGGTCTGGCGCTCGAAAAAGAAGACTCACCGTGATTACCGATCAGCTATCAACTGCATCGTCTGAAATCACGGGTACATCTAAACCCTTCATGGTTTAGGTCCCAGTCCCTATCACTCAGATCTCCAGCAATCATCTCGGACTTCGTTATTCCCCGTTGTTGCCCTGCCCTGTGCTTTTGCTATTCTTTGCTCGATCCACTTGACACCAGAGTGAGGCCGCTGTCTAATCCTTGGCTCGCAGGGATGTCCCTGAATCGACCCATCTCTCGCCAGCGAGCACTGATTCCTCTGATGCCAATGCCCAAGTCAAATAAAGAAAAATATTATAATTAATCTCAGTCCGGGGCGTCGATCATACGCCATCTACTGTAGCTGAGTGAGGCATGGCGTTCTTTTCGCTCTTTGACCTCAAACATTGCATCACATAATGCACTAAACTGGGTATAACGTCTTATGCCTCGACGCAATGTTATGCATGGGCTGATTTGTTTCGACTGCTGACCGAAACCTGCTCGCTCTCCTGCAACTTGACCACCGGTTCTCGTTCTTCCACCACGGCAATGCACAGAGCTTCATCCTAGTTCGATACCAGCTGCTCTTATGCAACGCTGCTCGCGAATAAGAACAGCAAATCGGGATGTTACTCTGGCAGTCCCAAGTAGGAAGAAGCTAACCACATGTCATATCGATCCAATAGGGAGTTACCCTCAACACTGCCGGCCATGCACTCACTTAGAGAGAGCAATGCAATGCGCAACGCCGCAACCACGATGACTCTTGAGTCATGGCTATGCATCTCTACGGTGCGGTATGTACGGCACAAGACCCAAGCCATAGTCCCAGATCGGGAGATGCAGAAACGAACAGAGGCACTCGCATTGAAGATGGGCAGTTCAGTGCACACCATCAACTGCCGCCAGGGCCACTTCCCCGGGAACATGGTTGCGGTTCGTCTCTAAACCGGCGCTGGTACATTACGGTATCATTTTGGTTTGCATGATAACTCTCGACGATTGTGGTGTTTCTAGCCCGATTCAAAGATCCTTGCTTCGGACAATGGGACTTTGTTGTAGGGGAAATGGCGAGCTTGAGCTTGTTTCTGGCCTGATAACGATCTGAAGATCGATCGTTGAATAGACTTTGGGGAGATACGGTCACCATCACATGCAGTATTGAATCAGATCGGCAGTTAACTCTTGAGATAGCTATCTATCTTGACAACTTCTCTTGACAATACTGACGCTATCATGAGATATAACCGTCTTAAACGTGAAGCTATACTGTATCACTAAGCCAAGTTGGCACGTTTCGAGGTGGGCTGATTATCAAGCCTCCGTTCGTAGATTCACCGCCAGACGTTAGATATCTGGGTTCTGCAAGGGCTGTGGACGCAAGGGAGGACAATGCAGCAAGTCAGGTCCGTCGACCGTCACGGGGACAATCAAGAACGGACGGCATGACAAACCCGCTCACCTCAAACATATCTGAGATTGTATCAAAACTGGCGTTTCTTTGGGCGATCAGCTACGGCTCGCGGCTGCTGTACCGTAAGAAGAAACCAACGTTGTCGCCTTGGTCAAAAGTCTAACCCACTGCCAGTCTCGACTCTCAACGGCGCATCACTAGAGTGAGGTAGGGGCGGGGGAATTCATTGGGTGGTGTTGAAGTTACGGGATGACATCCGCGGCGCTTGGAAGAAGGTTGGAGGGAGGCAGGAGGGGCATGATTTGCATCAACGACTTGAGCTTAGAGATCGAGTTGACCTAATCTAATCTAATGGAGGATGGAGGTGGCAGTTGCACGACCCAGACCTAGACGTCACATTGACTCTCGCTTGGAAGGGAAGGGAAGATCTTGATGATTTTAGATACGGTCAGCACTCAAGGGCTGATAGTCGGTCCTCTTTGATCCGGCCGTACCATGTGCATGTGGATATGGAGATGCCGTCACGGAGCGGACCCGGGGGTAGGACACGGAGCATCACAACGGCTACCCTGTATTCAGTTCGATTTGATGAGATCTTAATGAACGATCGTATATCCGTAATGTTTGTAGTATGTTCACCTGGTTCGCTTGGTACACAGTCGAACTGATACATATCACAGCGATATCTAGTTCATCCACCAATTGTTAGTAGAACCTCGTATACCATTCACACAAAACATACTTATCGTCGCATTGACCTGATCATCGTACCAACAACAGTCCAACACCACCGGAATCAGAAGGCGTCTTTGTTACGATGATCAACCAAAGCGCAAACTGAGCTTAACCAAAATCACAAGGCCAATAGCCTCTCTACTGGACGGATCATCTCTCCTCGTGAAACTTGTAGGACAAGAGCACGGCAAAACCACAAATAACCAACCCATCGAAAACAGATCCCGCCGATCCTGACGACATTTCGCCACAGCCCGTCATAGTGTCTCGCCCGCCCCCTGTCCAAAAAGTGAGGCTGAGAAGTGAGAACCCACTCTGATTTCATCAAAATGCGAAGGGCCGGGGGATCCTTGACTTGCAGGGTGATTTGGGGAGTCTGGGCGCAATTTCCGCCGCAGATGCTGTTACAGGTTTGTATGAGAAGGGTGGACAATCACTCTTTACCCTGCACATCATAATGCAGGGCAAAGACGTTGTTGTTCGTTGTTCATGTTCAATGTGGATCATCAACTAAGAACCGTCGATCCGACCGACGTCAAGTGTGTATCAAGGGATTTGGATCATCAAAAGCCTCACCCTTTGATATTCGTGCCCATCACGACAATCATCACTCACAAACGTCACGACTTTGTTCGCCCTGCCTCGTGCAACCTCATTGACGTCAAAGCATCTAACACAATCCCCCATGTCCAACACCATTAGCATCTTTGATAGTCTGACCAACCACTCTGCTCTCCAACCAAGCGACTTACACAAGTGTCCCCATAACATCCATCTACAGCAAACAATCTCACATGCACCACCACTAACAAACCACATGTGTTATTCAGCCCTGATCGTTACGCCCCGTCTCTCGCTCTCTGCCTGCCAGGCTCGAGTTTGACAGCCTGGAATGGGCAATAGCAGCCTAGAAAAATGCACAGCATTGTTCCCATTTAGCGTAGGCTGCTATCATATGCTCACGCGGTAAGCCCACGCCTGCATCGCCACTCCGTGCCTGGGAGCCTCATCTCAATACCAGCCAGGCGGATTCCTCCGTACGAGCCGGGCGTTCGTCACGTTATGTGCTCGGATACAGCGAGTACAAGGTCACGCATCGCATTTGAAGACAGACAGACAAACAACTCCATTTCATCGGCGATCTTGTATCAAATAATCCCAGCAATGCAGTAGTAATTCCATATTATCTAAATTATTACAACTTTGTAGGCATTCGTTTTAGACCCTCGTCCAAGCTCGAAACTCCAAAACTCCAGTGACTTCTTTCTAGCCTGCTTCTCCAAGTCTAGACTTCCACGTCTCGGTCGAATGCGAGACATAACAGACAAGGTGAGACAACAACAAGGCATGACATAAAAACGGCGGTGACACCTTCAGAGACACCGATCAAACCACCACATGTTTTGAACCAGCGAGAATAGATTTCTCCCTTCTCTGCCCTTGTCTAGCCAAGTCTATTTGCCCAAAATCTCTCATCCCGCGCAGTACTGTCTCAAAGTAGCGTCATGATTCCATGATCCGAATTCTCAACACCCCAATTACCGACGTACGTGCCCCGCTCGCGAAGTAAAGAAGGGATGGCGCAGTGCATCAGCCGGCGTGATCCTCTTGTCGGGGTTGAGTGTAAGACAATGCTCGAGAAGGTCAATGAAGTGGTTTAGATCCTTCGTTTCCGTGTCGCTCATCCCTCCCGACGCAGCCGTGAGTCTTGTCCGTAGGTCCCGCGTTGGCTTCACCGCAGTCATAGTTCGGCGAGTTGTCTGTAAGCAATGTTTGTCAGTTATCTATTCTTGACCAACAGTTTTAAAATTGGAAGAAGGAATTCATGTGAGTGCAGGTATCAACAAGGGCTGAGCGCTTGGCCAAACTCTTAGCAGCCGTTGGACTTGCATGCAAGGGATATGTAAGTCATCGTGGCTGGCGGTGAGAGGCGAGTCCGATCTACCGAGACAGAACAAGTCATGCGACCAGATCTTTAACCTTGAAAGGATCTTGAGGCGTTCCGGAACCTCACACATCCCTTGCTGAGTCTGAGAACCCCGCAAGGGCGGCTGAGATCCAACATGCCTGATGTTTTGATCTAAGGACCGTTGTGTGGGTGATGTTGGTCATCGTGAGATTTCCCCACATATCCCGAGCGCTTCAGTCTGCAAGGGAGCTAGGCGCTTACGCTCGCAGAGCCCCATGATGGAACAGCCCCCAGCCATTGTGGCAAAAATAGCATAGACCTCGCATGGGCGGCCACCAAAAGGGTGGCCATCTGGCGCTTGGAGGCAAAGGCAAGGAGTGTGATGGCAAAAACAACAACAAAAACAACGTGGAGGGAGTGAATGGAATCATAACATACCTTTCCAAGAACCTTGTCTCGTTCGAAGCTGACGAATTGCCCCTTCTCGTCGAAATGATCCGTCGCCAGTCGACCTCGCTTGAACAGCTTTAGTGTCAACTTTCCTCTGATCTCCATAATGGCCTTGAGCATCTGGTTGTTGCTGTCGCCAGTGAAGAGGATCTTGCCCGTGTACATCTCATACAACGTGCAGCCGATGGACCACATGTCGACGGCGTAGTCGTAAGGAATGCCCAAAATAATCTCTGGCGCTCGGTAGAATCGACTGACGAGGTATGGAGTGACATCCATGTGCGCTGTCGCCGCATCCGTCTTGTCGATAGCCGTACCCAAATCACAGATCTTGAGCACGTTGCGACTCTCGTTTACCTACTCAAGTTAGCAATCGTCTAGTCAGTATTGTGAGGGTTTACATACCAGGATATTGTCGGGTTTGAGATCAGCATGAATGATGCTGCACTTTCGCATGTGCGCCAGAGCAATAAAGATCTGATAGGCATATGCTCGTGTCGCTCCAAGGTTGATGCCCACATTGTTACCAAACTTCCGTAGGACCTCTCGCAGGTTCATGCTCAGGTTCTCAAACACCATACACAAATGGCCATTGTAGTCGAACTGGCGTTCAAACTTGATGATGTGCCTGCGGCCCTCGGGGTCGGCTTCGTTAAGCTTCTTCAAGATGTCGATCTCGGTGTATCCTCCCTTTCGGAGGGCATCGTTGTTTCGCATCATCTTGATAGCAACGACTTCCTTCGTGGTTATGTCGACAGCGCGGGCAACACCCGAGAACATACCCCTTCCTAGTGCCGCCTGAATCTGATATCGACCGTTCAAGACTTCACCGATGCGGATCTTGTAGTAGCCATCCTTGTCGTCACCTTCAAGAATACCTCCCTTGATGGCTGGAACGTCAGGGGCTGTGCCGTCGCCCTCGATAGGAGCTACTGGCTCGAATGGCTTGGTCGCATACTTTTCCTCATCAAAGTCTTCGGCGAACATATCGAAGTCGTCGTCGTCATCATCGCCGCCAGCCTTCTTGGCAGGCTTTTCTTGAACTTCTTCCTGTGGTTGTTGTTCCGTTGCAATGGGATGCGGCTCACCATGAAGTACGACGTGTCCATTTCGAAGTTCACCTCGTCGTTCATCCTCCTTCATGTCCCCGGTAGGATCGTAGTCAGCTGCGGAAGGGCCGTCTTCCTCATCCGCTTGAGCCGTTCCATGGGTGTTCATCAGTTGCTTGTCATCGAGGAGATTAATCCCTCCAGGTGACATTTCAGCATGTGAACCGGGTGAGCGAGGTGATCCAATATCTGCACCTCTGGTCAATAAGATCCCTCCACAAAAAGCGACTGACATACCTGATCGAGGAGTGCGAGGGCTTGCAATCTCGGATTGCGTTCTCATAGGGGTGTCGGGTGCAAAGGATGCAGGAGATGCAGCATGCGCCTTGTTTGCAGCAGCACCTACAGCATGAAGAAGGAGAGGAGTCGCAGAGCTGGACTTGGCCAGAATCTCCTCACGTCGTTTGCGGCGTCGCTCGATTTCAGCTTCTTCGTCAATAGGCTCAGGCTCCTCGTAATCGGGCTCAGGCTCAGGTTCCGGTTTTCGTTCGGGCTCTTTCTGAGCTGCTCGCTGCCTGGAAACATGTCAGTACTCTGCTCAAACTCAAAGATGTGGGTGAACATACTTCTGAGAAGTCTTTGAAGGGCCATGTCCATTGGTAAGGCCTTGTTCAGGTTTAGCATCATGTCCTCGGGCGCGTGAAGCCTCTCCTACAGTCGTCCTCTTGGACATAGAACCGCCATCTCGCGAGCTGTCGTCATACTTGAGTCCCCTTGACCCATCGTCGCGGCGATCGTACTGGCCTTCTCTTACAAAGCGATCAAATCTACCCCTATCCGAGTTTCGGGATCTGTGAGGAGAGCGACTCCTGTTTCGAGGTCGTTTGTTGGAAAACCGATCTCGGTCTCCATCGCGGTAGTTATCTCGGTCGCGGCTCCGATCGCGGCCTCCGTAGCTGAAATTTGATGCGCGCGATGCAGGTCGATCTAGGTCATCGTATTGTCCACGCGGCTTGCGATGGTCGTCGCGTCGAGAATCATCGTAGTTGTTGCGAAAGCTCCTGTTGTCTTGATCGCGAGACCTGGCGTTATATCGATCTTGGTCTCTTTCGTCGTGTGATCGCTTGTAGCCACGGGGTGAAATACTTCGTCGTGAGTTGTTGCTGTATCTAGAAGCCGAATCGTGATCCGGAGTCGAGAGTCTACTTTTGTTTCTGTCTTGACGGTCAACACTGCTTCCTCCAGTATGCTGCAGTGAAGTTGCCTTCAAACTTTCAGCGGCGTTCTCGACGATCTCGCCTTCGTCCGAACTCGACGCCATGATGACGACGATGCTTTTTGGATCCTTAAGGCCTTCAAATGGAGAGAAGCAGAAACAGTGTCAGCGCTGGGAACTGGGAAGAGTAGAGTGCAATGGGAGAAGAGCCCAACCGGATCAGTAGGTAGTGACTCGTAAAGGCTCAGTGTTGATAGGGGAAATAATGAAGCAGATGAGGGTAGACTGGAGCGCAGTCCAGATGAAAAGAAGTGCGTGAGCGAATTGGAAAATCTTGAGCGAGTGCAGGTGTTGTGAAGCCTAAACAGGTCGTGTGGTGCAAGATGAAATGCTATTATCTGTATCTCCAGACTTTTGACGTAACAGCGAAACTGACTGATGAGGCTAACTAACACACTTCAAGATGGAAAAGCCGACCAGTTTCCGGATTAGCTAAGCCCCGAAAGACCCTTATCCATCTTATCGAGCTTATCCCCGCGGTCCAAAGTGGGCTCACCGCCGCAGTGGGCTGTGCTGGGCGCGAAAGGGCCTGGACAAAAGTCAATAAGCGGGAGGCAACTTTTCTCTCTCTTGCGACACTCTTTGTTTTCTACAACCGCAACTTTGCTTCCCTTTTTACACAACTCAAGACTCTCTTTCACTTTACACACATCAAAATGGGTGGTGCTAACCGAGAAGGTTCGTTAAGTCCCTCCGACTTACAAATTCTTACAGAGACAACAGACTAACCCCTCCAAATCACAGGCGGCAAGGTCAAGCCCTTGAAGCAGGCCAAGAAGGCCCAGAAGGACCTCGACGACGATGACAAGGCCTACCTCGAGAAGAAGCGCGCCGGTACGCATTCCCCCACAGCTACGAATACACAGAAAACAGCTCACTAACAACTCTGCGGTACAGACGAGAAGGCTCGCAAGGAGTTGGCTGCCAAGGCCGGAGGCAAGGGCCCTCTCAACACCGGTGGCCAGGGCATCAAGAAGAGTGGAAAGAAATAAACATGTTGTTTTTTCTAGTGACGAGCGAGCCGAGGTCTGCGAGGGTCCTGGAGGTTCTAGATGGCGTGAGCGCATCAGATTAGCTTGCGTGCTTTAGGCGTTTTAGACATTGGCGCCCACTGATCACGATATATCCGCGCGATGGCTAACGAGAAATGAATTCTATGCTGACCCAAATGCTGACTTGCAGTTCCTTGCTATGTATGTGAAATATGATTTGACTGTAGTTATGATTGTAGAGTTGCTAGACGGTGGATGCTATGATAGTAATCCTCCACTGTATTAGCGCAGCTCGCTTATGGATTTCTTCAGCAACCAGTAGATGTCTCACCAAATACTTTCCATCTCTATTAAAACAAGCCCATCATAACTTCTCCTGTAAACTAGGGTCTTCGACTAAATCTGGGCGGGCCTTCTACGTCGTTTCTAGAGGCATTCTTCCATTAACCACTTTAGCCTCGGAGCACGTTGCGTGTCTTTTCCATGTGCTTGTCCCAACAAAACAACCCCGGCCAACAACACAACAATATCTCTACCGGACAAGTGGAAGTGGATTCATATATAAGTTGACAGTTCGACTCATAAGTTAATGGCTTAGCTGCTCATCGTACACAAAGTTTCTGATCCTAGCTGTATTTACCTCAAGTTTGGATAGCTTCATCACATCATGGACGACACGCAGGTCCGCAACCGCCGGCCTTCAGCCACAGACAACCTTATCAATGCCGCTAGAAACATGGAAGCCAAAGTTGAACATTCTCTACTACTTCTCTGGGATGATCTCCCTGCTTGGCGTCGCGACAATGCCTTCATCCTCTCTGGCTACCGTCAATCGCAAGGTTCCTATGCGCATTCGTTCCGCTCCCTCTTCTACCTCCACAATGAGTCCGTCAACATCTGGTCTCATCTCCTCGGTGCCATAGTCTTCCTCGCTAGTGCGGCCTATGTTGATCGAGTTGTTCGGCCACGATATGCAAGCGCAAGTAGCGCTGATGTGCTCGTCTTTGCTTGCTTCTTTGGAGGCGCGGTTGTGTGTCTGGGCATGAGTGCTACGTTCCATACGTTGTCAAATCACAGCAATACTGTCGCGAAGTGGGGAAACAAACTGGATTACACAGGCATCGTGGCTTTGATTGTTGGCAGCTATGTTCCTGCTCTGTATTACGGCTTCTTCTGTCTGCCAAACCTCATGGCCACATATCTCTGGGTTGTAAGTCTACCATCATGGACTCCTGACAGACAACCTCGCTAACTAAGAACAGATATGTATACTCGGTGCTGGCTGTGCGCTCGTTTCATGGGTTGAACGATTCCGTACTCCCAAATGGCGTCCGTACCGTACAATGATGTTCATCGGCCTCGGTCTCTCTGGTGTCGTTCCTGTGATCCACGGCCTTTTCATATATGGCCGCCAAGGTCTTGAAGATCGAATGAGTCTCAGCTGGGTTGTTCTCCACGGCGCCATGTACATCTTTGGTGCTGTCCTCTATGCGGTATGCTCCCCCCGACCTTCCACATGCAGTATCTAACTTAAACCAAATAGGCTCGCTGGCCCGAGAGAAGTGCTCCTGGCGCCTTTGATATCTGGGGAAGCTCTCATCAGATCTTCCACATGTTCGTCATCCTTGCAGCCGTCACACACTTTTACGGTATGGCCAAAGCTTTCGACTACCACCACACCATCATGGGTTCTCAGTGTCTCATGGACTAACCGGTTTGCTCTTCTGTTATTGTCAAACCGAGGTCCGTGATCCTCACCAGACCTGAACCCATCGCCACTGCAGCCCAACAGCCATACTCTTCGTTAGGATTCCACTCGGCTATTGTGATCCTCGTCAAAGGCTCGTAAATGATGGCTCGGGTAGGGTCCATAATCGCACCTCCTTCTTCCTCATCGTCGCCAACAGCCGTATCGGTGTCTTTCTTCTTTGGCTTCTTTCCTTTCTTGACAGGCGGTTTATGGGCTGAATGCTTAGTTAGACTGCGCTCCAAGATGAAGCCCGTTGCTATCCTTGAGACTCCTCGCATTGACGCGGGCGAGTCAGCTGGGAAGAGCTTGGCGGGGCGATGTTCATGGTGGAAGACTCGGATACGGTCTGTAGGTTCGCGCCTGGTGGTAAAGAGCTCGACCTGAGGGTTGATGGCCCAAAGCGAGCCGTCTAGGGAACCAACAAGGAGATAAGGGTGTGTCCGTCCAACGGCGAGACAGGATGGGAAGCTTTCTCCTGTAAAAACACGACGTGCTACAGGGAATTGCGAATGGTGCATGAAGCCGATGTGAGTGTTCAGCACACCGGCGGATGGGTACATGGAATAGAAGCCGAGGAGGTGATCGCTGTATCCGAGCAGATTTGGCTGCGTTCCGACTGTCAGATTCTGGACTTCGGTGGATTCGTAGCTTGGAGCGCGAAGGTCGAGTAATTTGACGGTTCCGCCGACAGGAGTCGAGGCGATGAGATAGGGCATTGCTGGATAGCCTGAGACGAGATCAACTACGATGTTATGATGGACAGGATGTCTCGATAGGAGGCGATGAGGACGGAGAGACCAAACAGCAATAGAGCCGTCCGTATAGCCAACCACTAGCCGGTTGAAGTTGATCCATGTGAGGGCTGTCGCCTTGACGTCTTCATCTGGGAATCCAAATACAGCTATTGGCTGCACAACCTTTTCTGAAGACTGTTAGAGTGATTCATGTGAACAGGAGGCAGAACTTACCATAACCTCCTCCTCCGCTGTCACCAGCTTCAATCACATACACGTTCCCGTCGTCGCAGAGTATCGCCAGGAAGCCGCATGCCGGACTCCATTTTACTCTCCGAGCACGTCCATATTCGAGACATATTGTCTTCCGCAGTATTGGTGATTGCATTGAAGGCCGGGCAAAGCCATTTTCTTGCCTTTCGCCGACAAACTCCCATAGCTGGACAACACCGTATCTTTGGAAATCGGGACTCAAAGATTCCTGCTCGTAATCGTAGAGCTCTTGGTCGGAATGCGGGATAACACATAAGACGAGAAGTTGCGGCGAGTTCGGGTTGTTTAAAGGTGCCCAATCCATTCCGGTGACAATACCGCCAGCATCTAACACCCATCCCAGGGGCGCTGTGTCATTCTGAGTTGGGAGGCCGTTTTGCGCTATAGAGTATCCGTCGCCAGGTTCGAATTTGACCTCTTGTTGCGACGTGGGCGGTCCCAAAAGTACTGGCATCGGTTCTCTCTGCAAGCGGTACAGCTGGGCTTCCTCAATTGACAGTGGTATCAACGCGTTTCCTTCTGGCAAGCTTTCTTTGACGCGCTCATACCAATGCTCGGCGCTGTAAGCTTCTCTTTCGAAGAAATTGGGCGACCAAACGCCTCTGTCTTTCTGTCCCGCATCGCCCTGAGTCTTGGGAGGGAGAACTGTCCAATCCATCCAGCGATCCAGCATTCCCTTGACCAACTTGACACCATCCTCATGGCGCCCGTACCATGCCTCAACAAGCTGCTTTCCTTTGAAGCCGCGATCGTACGGCCCCCAGTATGATCTCACAATGCGCCCATCCGCGACAGGCTCTAGGTCGAGATAGCCTGTGAAGCCCGCGGCGCGGACGTTAAACGGCCTGATAGGCTTTACACGTTGGCGCGAAAATCTGTCCGGGATACCATCTGGTTCGCTCACAGGACCTTCGGACTCGGGGTCTTCGTTTTCCTCGTGCTCTTGCTCGAGAGCTAGCTCTTCTTCTTCAGCGCTCTCTTCTGCAGCGGCAGTCTCATCGAAGTTTTCATCGCGTTCTGCTTGCTTGGCTGCGCGCTTGAGGGTTTCTTCGTCGGAACTTCCCTCCTCGAAATCGTACTTCTCAACCGTATACCGCTTGGTGCGATTGGATTTTCGAGTTCTCATGATGAAGAATGGATGTGAGGAAGGATATTGAAGAGCTGAGGTGAGGTGCGCTGGTACAATTTAGTGGGGAAAATACCTACATACCTAACAGCTCCACCACGACACTGAAGCTACCTCGTGAGGAAAACGGAATCCAGCCAGACTGATGGTAGAAACGATTGGCTACTTAGTAAAGAAGTTTCTAAGTTTATAAAATACCTATATGAAATAATCTTAGTCTGCCTAGGTAATATGTACCTGCTTAAGGCTAATAAATATCTGCAAACTAATAATAATGTGATAGGCGCAATCATGGTCAGTGGCTGGCTCAGTCCCCTCCATCTCATGTGCAACCGTTCTCATGCAATAAACAACACTCCTTCTACTACCATAAACATCCTCCAACGCGCCATCATGAGCGACACAGGAGAACCACCGAGCAAGCACGTCCGGCCAAACACACCGACAGACGAGACAAAAGAAGCAAACCGAATATTTGAAAATATTGCCCCAGATGGCGATGCCGTTTTTGTTTTCGAAGATGGCATGAAGAAGCTCCAAGTTCATTCGTTCCTGTTGAAACATGCCTCCCCCGTATTTTCGGCCATGTTGGGCGGCAACTTCAGGGAAGGCCAGCTGCTTCAAGAAGCCGCCCTCGACAAGCAACATGAACCAGTCGAGATCCCATTGCCCGAAGACAACTTTGAGGCCATGAAGGCCATTTGCTCCGTCATTCACACCCCTGGCCTGACCAAGAAGCATGCACCGGATGTGAATATGCTCGTTCAAATCTTCAAAGCTGCTCACAAGTATGATCTTGTCCCTGCTATCTCCCTCTCATTCGAGGTTTGGGCCCAGAACCATAACCGCCCAAGTACTGATGTGCGAGATCTCTGGCTACTTATGCTCGTGAGCTATCAGATGAAGGCCCATGAGCTTTTTCAAGCTTTCAGCAAGAGCCTGATCTTCTGGGTTCCAAGGTCATTCATGCCTTTGGCTGCCAACAGTGAGAACGCACTTAGACATTTGGTTCCTGATAATCTTCATTACAAGCTTGCGAGTTAGTTCCTCGTCATTGCAAGCATATTTACTTGTATTACCTTACTAATTTTACTTAGTTTCTCTCGAAGAGCTGCGAGTATTGACCCTACAAGAAATTGTTAACATTATTAACAACCCCATGTATAAACTATTTTCCAGTGGTCATCGCGACGACGAGATCTACAAAAAAGTCCTGCCCTACTATCGACACCTTGGAGAAGTATTCATGCAGCAAGGCAGCAGTGTCAAATATGGCTTCTATACGGTTGGCGACGGCTTGTCGATCAGCCAGTTACTCAGCCAGATTGAACGGTTTGCTGCTGTCACTCCGAGTGCTACTGTTATTCGCTCAAGCCACAAGGACAAAGACAAAGATCACCCGCCTCGAAACTCTTGGTACAAGAATTTGATGTCTAGCTTGAGGAGGATGGAGAGTAATTTCCCGGGATGTTGTATCCTTTGCGTCAGCGTGGGCGCTTTGAAATATAATTGCTCCGAGCACAATGCTGAAAAGCAATGAGTTTAGCCAGTATTATTATCATGAGTTTGCAAATCTTTATGAACCTGAGATAAAGCTTATACTAAGAATGTTCTATATTACGAATTATCTCCCCATGAATCATACATTTGGGACATAACTTGCCTAACGCCGTATTTCTATTGCCAAATCCTTTCTGACCTTAGTCATGAGTTTAGTACACCGTGTATTATATTATCACAATCTTCGCATTCTAATAATTCAGCAAATGTTGTAGATTACCTAAACTACCTACCCAGGTTAGGTATATAGGAACTTTGCGCTTGTCGGTTGAGATAGCCATATGTGAACGATAGCTTGTCACACCCGCGCCAACTCATGAAGGGCCTGATCCTCACGCCTCCTTGTGCTTGGCACAAACTGTGCCTCCATTATCAAAACAAGCAAGACAAAGCCCATCCATCTCAACTTCGAGATTCTCAGAGATAAAACTACTGACTTCGGGCAGTGAGTTTTGGCAGTCGCAGCAACCGTCTTCGCATTCATAGTTAGTGGCCCATTCTTCAATATTCGAGGTCAGGTTAGAGATGTGATCAACAGGAATTGCTGAGCACATGAATGAATCGCCATCACTACCCATAGCAAAAAGCAAACAATCATGAAATGCATGCATGGTACAACTGCAACATTCGTCATAGAAATAGTGAGGCAGTTGCTTGTACATAAACTTCCTAGCATTGCTAATGACGCGGTTTCGTGTTGTGTCCAGCTTTCCTAAAACATAAAGTTAGCATGGCCTTCTCAGTTAACAAGCCGCATAAAGATCATACCTGCAATTCTGTGAATATCTCTGTCTGAAATGAATCTGTCGGTCTTGCCGTCCATTTTGGAAGCGAGTTCAAAGAATGAAGTGCTGACTGAACGCAGGAGTTTGGCAGTGGTGAGCTCGAAGAAACCTCCAATTTTGCTCTGGAAGCACAGAAGGGCCAAGATCCAGAGATCTGAAACGTTTGACGTTGCTTTGGCTTGAGATCTGACCCAATGTAAAACCGATAAATGCATGCTCTTTTTCAGGTCGTACTTCTCAACGATTGTCCAGACTTTGATTAACATCTCGGCGTTAGGTTTCCAGAGTGTTGTGTCAGCTTGACAGTGCAAAGCCTGGCAAATCCAACCAAAGGGCTCAGCATCATCTTCAGGCAGTGCGATCTCGATAGGGATACCATTCGAATTGGCGAGAGCTTGTCCTTCGCGGAAGTTTGGGCCAAACATGGCGGCAAAGACCGGGGAAGCACCTTTCATGACGACCGACTGAACACGCACTCTAGTCTCGCCTTGTACCATAAAGATGAGATCCCCATCAGACGCAAAGCGCTCAAAATTGTGAACAGCTGACTTTTGCTTCAGTTTGACGGCCTTTTGGCGCTTGGCTGGAGGATCAGCCATGATGAATGGCAGAGATGACACTTCTCCTGCTCTCAATCGAAGTTGCGAGATGGGAAACTTTGAAGGGTGAGATTACTGCGAACGCCTCAGAGCTGAGAACATGTTGTTAACTTTTATCGTGTACTGAACATGATTGATCGACTTACGTTTGTGTACACGGCTAACGAGCGCTGTGTTGAAGAGGGAGGAAGCCGGAGGTGTGAAGAAGAGAAGAGGAGGCAAGCTGAGGGCATGAAGAGTGGAGAGAAATAAAAGAATGCGGAGAAGAAAACTCCTTTGTTTGGGGGACGCAAGCAGCCACTGCAGATCCGAGCTGTTGCAGCATTCACCTTGGGTGAATCTACTTAACAGTGGCGGCAGGCAACCAAAGCCCAGATCTTATGGAGAGATCTGAAAGGGAAGGCCTAAGCTCAGGTAGTGAAAACTTTCCAAAATATCCTTAGATCTTCAAAAGGAAGACTAAGGTGCTGGATAGGAAGGCAAGCTTTGCTGGCGTGGATAGTTCCAAGAGTTGAGTAGGCTAAGGAGTCAAATATACAGACATAAGATAGTGTTAATACACAATCATAGTGATAGCCATTGTAGTACCTAGTTTAAGTTGCTAGATAGGATAATCACCTCTCCTTCTATGTGAAGCCGGCCAATTTACCCGTGTGTTTGCCAGCCGCCGTCCAAAATCACTCTCAAATCCTAGCAGCTATGGCTAATGCCATCCTGAGCAGCATTCCTTGTATCGACGGTTGAAGTCATGGTTCTTTTTGACGGTCTTCGTGAAACAGTATAGGCACAATCCATCTACTACCTTCTCACCAGGCTCACGAAAAAAGTTGCAGGAGGTACGCAGTTCATCGAGTGCCCCTGTTGTTGCGTTAGCATACATTCACCAGCACGAAGATAAAAAAGAATCAACTTACAAGCAAGTTTCGTTCCAAGTTCCATGTCGGGTGAGTTAATAGCCCACCGCAAGTAGCTGCCATCTACATCGACCAAAGCGCGACTTGTCTCGAAAAACGCCCAGCCGTTCTCGAGTTTGTAGGCAACAGTCAACTTGTTCCAACAATCCTCAAAGCTATTATGCTTTGGATGAACTCGTAGCCAACAAGACCCGAAATAATGAAGTCGCTGGACCATATCGTATTTGTCGGCCAGCGTTGCAATTCCCATAACGCTGTTAAATGAGGTATCCCCAACATCGGTGTCTGCGCCGTAAAGGATTTGCAGCATCTGGCCCATGGCGTCATAGTCGTCCTCCGGGAGACTGATCATGATGGTAGGATCGTCTTGCTTGTTTCGAAGTGCTTCTCCCTCACTCATCGGGGAGTTGAGCATAGCACGAAAGACAGGGGAAATGTGCTTGAGAAAGTGCGAGGAGACCTGAATCTTGTCCTGGTCCGAACCAAGCACGAGGATCACATCGCCATCGGGAACAAGTTCAAAGAGAACTTCTACTAAAGTTAGAAAAGAAGTGCGGCAAAAACTCCAAGGTTAGGTCCCGAGGTTAAGTAACATACGTCTATCTTCAGTTTGATCGGTGGCAGGAGATGAGCCGCTCATGTTGGCGGCTCGGCGCGGGTTGTTGTTGTTGTTGGAGAGAAGGCGAAGAACGGAAAAGAAATTCAGGATTGTGTGATTTTTGGATCTTACAGGCTAATAAGGTGTCAGGATTGCAAAGCGAAGTTGACTGGTCTGGAAGCGTTTGACAGCTGCGGGCAGCCGGCACTGACGATTGGGGGTCTGCGAAGCGACTCGCAGGTCAATATCCATCTGCCCTTGAGATAGCATACCAGAGGGAATTCTAAATTGCGTAGGTATAGGCGAACCTAACTTGATGAGGTTTCTGTTATGGCCCACTCTAACAATGGCGGTAGGTAGCTGAAGCTCAAGGCAAATGTGTGAAGATATTGAAGCTTGGTAGACGAACAAAGGGCGAAAGCCCGTGTGTGGGGAAACAGACAAGCATCAAGATTATTTGGAAGACAATGTTTATCTCAAATCAATAAAAGGGAGACAAAAGGTGTTTCAACCAGACTACGGGATATGTGATGTTTGGATAATGCCACTGAAACGTTGTTGATTGCTTTGCTAGACACTCGAACCTGACCGGCCAGGCTTTGTTGACTCAAACAATATTTCTCAGTAAACCACGAGAGCTTTGCGCAAATAAAAATTAGAACAAATTGGTTGCTTTGTTTGAGATCAAAGCACGCCTCAAGCCCAGTTTTGCCTTGTTTGGCTGCTAGCCAAATGATGGACATCGTTCTAAGTGTATTATATACTAAGCCAATAATAATTAGCCACAGGAGATTCCTCAAATAATAGAAGTGTGATTTTACTGCGAATTGTGATTGCAAAGCCAATGGGAACGGTTGCGAGAGCGTGAGATGAATGATTGTCTCTAATAACAATTGACAATCTCAATGTACACGCACCCGCAAATGATGACTATTAAGACTACGAGCAAGCAAAAAGTCATGAATACATTTATCTAAAAGTATAAATACCAGGCATGCCTGCTGGGAAGTTCAATAGCAGTCTAGCAGTAGAGAAACATGCGTAGGTGAAGATTATATCAGTAAAAGTCCTGGCAGCTGGCAGCAGCTGGCAGATAAACTACCTAGGTAGTGCAACAGCATCCCGTCACTCGGCACCTGAATATTGGTTCTTCTCACATAGAAAGATGTTATCTTCTCTTTAAACCTCATCTCCAAACATGGCTTCCCAAAGTATGTAAAGCAACCAACCAAACTGAACCATAACGGCTAACTTGTTATAGAACCTGTTGTGATCGTCCCCAACGGCGACATTATGCTCGTCGTTGGAGAGAAGAAAGCACAGATACAAGTCACATCTGTGTTTTTGAGACACGTTTCTTCGGTCTTCGACCGAATGCTCGCGCCGCCAATGTTGGAGGGCGAAGCCCTCCGTGCCTACAATGGCACCGAACCAGTAGCCATCAAGCTGCCGGAGGACGACCCTTACGCGACCCAGGTCGCCCTTCAGATCTTATATGGATCTGAACCGTCCTGTTTCAATATTAGTCCCCGAGCAATTCGAGACGTTGCCGTTGTCGTCAATAAGTACGACATGGTGCCTCGGCTGCGCCCGATGGCGACAGTCTGGCTCCAGCAGCCTCCAACCAGCATGAGTCTCGCCGATCGTCAGGCAGGATGGGATATGTTGGTTGCTGCCTACCTGTTTGACATGAGCAAAGAATTCTACACCATGAGCAAGTTTCTTCTTCGCACCGACGTCCCTCTTCTCGCGTACGCACTGGGAACCCCCGACGAGAACCTTGGGTTGAGGCTGGCGCGGAAGTCCTTCTTCAGATATGCCCATTTAGGGATCAGTACTAACACAAATTAAGTGGCAATCGAATCTGTTCGCCTGGCAAACTCAACAAACCATCAAGAGATTGGAATCTGTCTGGAATGTTTTGACAAAGCGAGAGACAACTTTGTCGAGAGACAGCCCGGATGCCGGTTTATGAGCCGACACCTGTGGTGATGCGATAGATCGCTGAAATTCCAATGCCTACGCCATTGCACATACATCCCGGAAATATTTCAAGCAGAGACCCGTGCTTAAGCAAGTAGTTTGAGCAGTCACAAATACGGATAAATATATTGGCCTAAACAGGCGGTCATGACGGTGGCCATCAATAAGCTCAAGAAGCCAAATGAGACCAGAAATTCTACGCATTTGACCACCCATTGATTGCCCGTTGTTCTTGATGAGCAAGTTCCCCCTTATTATCACTATGAGAATTCATATACCTTGTTTTTAGATACAGCCCAAAGACTCCTTGATAAAGCGAGTGTCTTTACAGAAGTTGACGAAAAGTCCTACTATATAAAAGCCGCAGCGAGAAACGAAGCATATAGGAGTGACCTGGACGATTGCAAATCCCGTGTCCTTTGTCAAACGGTCACACCACTTTTTGTGTCTTGATGGCATGTGGTTCTTCAGTTTCCTACCATCCTCATTGTTTTCTGAACCGTTCTATTTCTCGGCTACTTCGACGGTGTTGATGACTCCTTAGAGCCATTTTTGCGCTTTTGGTTCTGGTTTTGTCCCTGGTTCCTGCACTTATAGATTCTTGCAAAGTGTTTGGCTTGAAAGCAATCGACTTATATTACAAAAATCCTTCAAATCATACAGAACGAAGGATACTTCGCAAAGAGACAAGTTACAAGATCTCTCACCGAGACAGTGTGACCAAGAAGATATCCAGAGGCGAGCACTTCGCCCAAATCATGGAGCATGTTACGTCGATGCCCCGTAGGCACAAGGGCCCTTAGAACTTGGCCATGACCAACAAGAACAACCACTACCTCGATATCGCAAGACAAAAGCCCGACACCCGAAAGCCCACTGCGTTCCCGTCGATTTACTCTATCTCAAAGTCCGCTTTGTCATCGCGCTGTGCACATTGTAACAAGCAGGGCAAGTCCTGCGAGAACATCTTCGAACTCACAAATTAAAAATTAGCCTGGGTGGTGCTTTCAAAAGCGGCTTTTGTGATGATGCACCGCCCAACAAAGACACACTTACATCGCGACCTTTTCTTGCGTCAACCACTATAGATGATATATAAATACGAAGGTCGGAATATGTTCAAATCAACCACTCTTCCAAGCTCATGAGCCAGCAGGGTATTAGAGTCTTGATGGAATGCTCGCAACAGCCCGCGGCACAACTTCACAGAGCGGCAATCCACGTGCCAGTTCATGAACTGGAATCTATGGTGATGCGATGACATCGTGCAAGAAGAGCAAGGCATTTTGGAATCAATGACGAGGGAGTCTGGACCCGTCCATATCAGCGAGACCATTGCGCTATTTATAAAGATACAGAGGCCGACATTCACATTTCATATCTTTCCTACCATCGCCTTCTCCAAATACACTATATATACTATACTAGAGTTTTGAGGCCATGACAGGCACCGTCTACCACATTGGTTTTGGCGGTGACCTTGTCATCCTCGCTGGGCAAGAGGGGGTTAGGATCAGGATGCCAATAGTTAGTTCTGATGGGTGGTGAAGGGCATAGATCGAAGATAACACATTTAGAGAATAAGGGTACCGATAGATCTTGGCATCGTGGCAAATATTATGTTTTATATGTATATTTAACTAAATCCCGTATTATTTGCGAGTTAACACTCGTATGCTTCAGATAGGTAGTCTCGAAAATCTTTTATTGGAGCCAGATCACGCGTGAGATTATGAAAAGTCTAGATTTACTTAAATAACAGCGCTTAAGAACGCGATGGTATGTATCTATGTGAAGACTAGGAGATCTGCTTGGTATAACCTCCTGATTTGTGCAGCATCAAACAGATTTGTCATTGCCTTGGCTACCCCTGTCTTCAAGTAAGGCCGCATGAGCCATGTTTCCAAAGCTAGCTAGGATATTTATGTCTTTCGCTTCATCTAAAGTGAACCCTTCTGGATAGAGTGAATATCACGCCTTGCTCAAGCGGAAATCTTGCAGACCAATTAAAAAGTTGCCGCCAGAGCCCCCAAGCGATAACAGGGACAGATCGATGAGGCAACTTGCTAGCCTGGAGTTGCTTAGAATTCACAGAAAGACACAAACTTCACCAAAAATAATTCTGCATGTGCTGCGCCGCGTGTGAACCCGTGTAGTCTCTACATTGCTGTCTTGTTGTCTATCTAGCCCAGACTCCTGCGATCTCCCCCTTTCTCGAAAGTAACGAAAACCAACGGAAGAAAAAGCACAGCCCAACCACATACCCTTGCCATGTAACCAAGTCTACCTTCCAATAAAGTCACCGCGTAGATTGGTCTGCCAGTCCCCTAACTAGCCAAAGCGATGGCTAGATGGGTAGGGGCAGCCTGGCTGCATGCACAGAGGCTCATCCTTCGCTATCCTAAAGCATCTTAGGCATAGCCCTCCCCTCGGGCGACCCATGCACTGGTCGAGCGCATGGCGGAGGAGGAGGAGGGCCACTATTTTCAAAGCAGTCAGCAATATGTTGTGAATACCTAGGCTAGAGATGTGTAGATGGGAACTTACTGCCTAGCTTTAGGCCCAACGCCACGTCAGCGGTCTCGCTGGCGAGACGGAATATCTTGGCGTGGTTGAGTGAGGCGATAAAGCCCTCACTCATGGCTCGAAAGCCATCTTGTTGATTCAGCCAGTAACAAGCTGTGACCATCCTCCACAAGTCTTCATCACTTGTCGGGAGGATGGCCATCCACGCCCTGCCAGCCATGGCAAAGCGTGGAGCCATATCGTATTTGTCCACGAATATGGCCAGCTTCTGGATCTGCTCTGGGCGAAGATATAACATAGCTGGGTCGGCCCCATAAAGAATTCTCAGTGCATGGAGAGTAGCAATGCCATCGTCTTCCGGAAGTTTGATGTCGACTGGTGATTCCTCACTCTCGTGGAGCATGGTTCCTTCTGAAAACTTTGTGTTGAGCATGGCGTCGAAGACTTGGGAGACCAGAGTCAAGAGATGAGAAGAGACTCGAATGCGAAGTTTGTTGGGACCAACAACAAGAACGACATCTCCGTCAGGAACGATGATTTGGTCGGAGACAGGGATCTCTGCTAAGTGTCAGGACAGCCAAGAGATCGCGAATGATTCTGCTACATACCTGAGATCGAGGAAGCGTTTTCTTCAAGATGTTGGCTCATGATGGTAGTATATAGGTATGCGTTTGTTTAGAGGTTGATTTCACGTTGGTAAAGAAGGAAAATCTCTGTGTGGTATTTGTGTACGAGGGAAGATAAGGCACGAGTGAGAAAAGAAGAAGAGAAAGAAAAATTGAGAGATTGAGAAAAGATGGGTTGGCTCATTTTCCTCCACAGTTCTTGCCAGCTGCCAGCCAGTGGCCAGTAACTGACTTGGATTGCATTAATTGCAGACTTACATGGCAATTCTACAAATCCGTATACTATATGAAGAGCCTTAAGAGGACTTATTTGTAGCATAGCTCTTCGATCATCTTCTGGGAGTTCGACTTCAATAGGTAGGCTTTGCGTCTGTCGTAACCGCCCACCCTCTGCAAAGTTCTTCTGTAATAGCATTGGATATAGGAGAAGATGTACTAAGAGATTGAGATGCGACAATGACTCTTATTTCGAACGTCCCAAGGCAAGGACAATGTCATCGTTTGGGACGATGTTGAGAATATTTATGGCTAGAAGAGGTTAGTATTGCAAATTCTGGGCAGGCGAGGCACATACACTGCATGCTTTTTCATGAAAAGTTGTTGAATGAAAGAAATATTTAAAAGAGAAGCACAGGTAAAAAATGCCTCCAGCAGATACTGCAGACAGGCGATGACAGAGGTACTACTGTGCTTGCTCCCGATCCACATTGAGAGTGCTATGCATCTACCAGTGACAAGCATTGCCGGACAGCAGCCAAGGTTCAGTTGTGAGTTTCTTAAGTCCAAATTCACAACTGATGGCTGCCTTTTGAATGCTACTGCTTTGCTGGAAATAGAGACTAGGATTGACGTTGTCCTGTCTCTGCCTCAGCCTCAAGGACAATTGTCACTAGTCATTCACCCAGCGACCATGAGGAATATCGAGTCTGTTGGAGGTTCAACTTAAATTAATTGGGCTAATATAATGAATTGCATCAGAAGCATGTGGAGAGAACGATGTAGAGATGTTAGCACGAAAGGAAATGAGGGCATCGGCCTGTATTTATAGACCTGCTGCTGTTGTTTGCTTACTCAGGTTTTCCCATATATCCGAGAAGCCTTTGCCTACGCTTTCGCTAACAAGTTTTAAATTGCCGATTGCTTTATTACCTGCTGTTTAAGAAGCAAATGTTCAGAGGTGTTGTTGAGTTGTTTAGCGGTGATTGCTTCATGAAAAGGGGCAACCGTTTCCAGTGGGTAAGCAAAGTTGTGCGCTTGTGGGAAAAAGCAAACGAAGAACGATTGACGAGAAAGAAATGAATATGATAGCATCTCAATGGTATATTAACTTGTTTAAAGATTCCTCTACAAATAAGCGAAGCAAGGCGAGACAAGAGTTGGTGTATGCATGATCTACCCTGATCAAGTAGTTACCTAGTCACTGAATCAACCCCAAAATACTAAACAATACAGGAAAACACTCCAGCTTGTTCTTGAAGGATAAGCTCACTATGTACTTCCTTTGATTGAATGGAACTGACCTTGTTTTCTTTCATGTCATTCGCGTACGAAACACAATCCTATTGATCCTAGGCGTAGGCAATGCTGCCTGCTTGCTTGCCTCCTCTTTTTGCTTGGTCTTCTTCTAAGTCTCTTCTTGGTGCTGGGCCTCTTCGTCTTCTTCTTCAGTTTTCACAGAGCGGATATTCCATGACTGTACTCCGGCGAGTACTCAAGCGTAAAGCAAACCAATCCGTCACCCACGACTCCGGAAGTGCATACCAAGTAAGGCCCTTCAGGTTGCCAATAGACTCAATTTGAGGTCAGTCAAAGGAGAACTCTACAGGTCCAGATGAACCAATGACATCAACTGAAGCTTTGCCTAATCATAGTCTGCCTTACAATGAGTCCGAACTACTGCCATCCTGTAACTACAGCCCACTGCCAGCTCCTGGCAGCTGGCAGACGCGCAACACTCCTCGACCTCTACAGCAACTTCCATTCCTCTCTCTTCTCCAACCTGACACCTGACTACGAAAACACTTCATAACCTTTTCTTGTATTCATAACGATGAATGTCTCACCTCATGCTGCCGCCGATCAAGGCGATCAAAGCCCTTGTACGTACGAATACTTAACTCTTGGGAACTAGCCAACTGATCTTTGATTCAGCTAAAGATATCATCAAAGTCGGCGAGGATGGAGATGCCCTTCTTGTGGTTGGTCCACACAAGAAAAAGATCCAAGTATCTTCGAGCTTTCTCAAATATATCTCACCCGTTTTCCGAGCGATGCTCAACGCCCCGATGATCGAAGGGGAGGCACTTCGAAACAAGGCCGATTGCGCTGTCGAGATCATGCTCCCTGAGGACAACCCGCTGGCAATGACGCAAGTATTGAGAGCTCTCTATGGTTCAGACAGGCGCACCGGGGAGGCCAGCGTGAAGGAGATCAAAAACATTTCGATTCTCGCTGACAAGTACGCCATGAGCAATCATCTTAAATACATCGCGTTCTACTGGTTCCGGCTGCCCATCAACGAGTTCGGCAACCATGAGGCCATTTGGGATATGTTGATTGCAGCTTACATGCTTAAAAAGAATGTGTCATTTTTCAAGATAAGCAAGTTCATGGTCGCCTGGGAGGGCAGCTTCTTGAAATTCACGGCAGAAATGCATGATCAAAACCTTGGTCTCCGTCTCGGAAGTAAGAACTCCTCATTGATTCATATCTCAACAACGAAACTGACTCTGGAATGACTAGTGGCCGTCGAAGAAATGCGATCTCTGTATAATGATGGGGAAGAGCGATATGGACTTTGTTTGGACTGTTTCATCCTTGCTAAGCTATCATTCTCTGTGAAACAAAAGGAGTGCAAACGCCCAGATTTCCATCTTCCGAAATTGCGATAATGTCTCGTCCACCACAACAGACATTTGCTCTTGGGTTTATCCCTTTTTGCAGTTCACGGCCGCAAGACAGAGTATGAACAGTGGGTGGTGGCCTCCCTGGTGCCATTTTCTCATTTGAGTCTTGGTAGACTCCACAAGGAAGATGTCCTGGTGTGTTGAGGTTTCTGGGAAAATGATAAACTGGGTTTATGTAACTTTAAGCTGAGATAGCAGTATCATGACAAATTCGGTCCTAAAGCTATCACAACTTTAACCCAACCAATGTCGTCCCCGGTATGGACACCCTTGCCACATGTGCTGAGAGTTTGGGCTACGTGCCTCAAAGCAATCGATACAAAGACCCTCACGTCGCAAGCCCGAAAGGGTGCAATGGGCGTAAATTATCCAAGCGCAGATTGTGCACCCGACACGCGTTGGATGCATTCCACACATCCTGCAAAGCACCAGGAAGTCTGGATTCGCGATCAATTTTGCGCTGAGATGGAAGAATTCAACACGCAAACCCATCTCATACGCCGTCATCATCAGAAACCAACAATCGTACGGCGAGCGCACCCAATGTACTGGATTCATGCGAAACCAATGTGCTGAAATCCTCTTCAAACTGTCCAGCATCTCATATTTGAGACCAAAGCGGACCACATCGTAGATCTCGCACGGTGGCAGATTATCCATGTGAGGATGGCCTGGATAGAGACTGCCGAAGGCGTTTCGAGCTGCTGTTGCATCATCGTAGGGAAGTCTGAGCTGGAATGGCTGATCCCTGTTCATGGGTGCGTTTGGGCCGGTGATGTTGTTGTCCAGAAGGAGGTTGCAAAGTCTGGATGATAATGTGCAGGCAAACTGCCTTGTGATCCGGATCTTCTTGCGCTGACTCCCAACGATAAGCATGAGATCTCCATCTGAGATGACCTCATACTCATCATCGACAGATTCTAGACGAAGAGTCAGTTAATTCATGGATCCGAGCAAGGGATCACCTACCATTAGGCGAGTCACTGCTCTCTTCTGCCAGAATGGTCTGGTTTGAAGCTGGTGGCCCCGTAGACCCAGTTCCGGAGTCTGGGGATGACATGATTGTTTACCAGTACTGGGAGATATGGTATGTAATAAGAGACTGCAAGGTGAATTTGTTCAGTAGAAGTTGACAAGAGGGACAGGGGAGCGGAGGCAGTGGACTATATGAGTAGAAGGCTTCCTTCCACCCAACACAAGCACCTACCCTAGCGACGAATTGCCCGTCCAACTAGCAGAACCATGACATCAAAATCATTCATGTGATATCCATTGACTTTATACTGTGTTGGTCGTCTTTATGGCGCTCATCTTTCTAAGATCATGCTGGGAGAGTACCCTTCTAAGTACCTTGGCGGTAGACCTGACAGAGTGTGCTATGGTAACTCGGCCTTCACGCAACGTTAAGGTACTTTCAGAGAACTAAGGTACGAGAATACGGAAATTAAAAGCCAAATCTTTCATTGATTCACTATGGATATTATAACGGCACCCGCCAAAGAATTCACTCAGAGTCAAAGGCAGATACACCCCCGTCCGTCAGTCACTGAGGTTGAGAGTAGCCCACGACAACAGCCTATTGGCCAATTAACTTGAGTAGGGCATGCAAGTCCGTAACTTAGACTGCAGGCTTGGCCGCCATCTTGTTGGCTATTCTTGAGAAATCCAGACTGTCCATCATGCAAAAACGAAAAGTAATTTTGGGCGGATCCCTGGATCATTCACGTTTGAATGAGAACTTCCAAACTGTGATAATAGAGAAGCCGCGAGTCGTTGTTGCACGCAACTATTAACCGACGATTACCCGGAAAGCCCATGATACCGCAAGCTCGCAGCTTCCCTTGATCAAAGAATATCGATAGCTCATCAAATACGAGACCATGAGTGAACCGCAAAGAACGGGGAGTCAAGGACACTCGAGAAATAAGTCCATCACCAAGAGTACGTCTCCGAACGTTCCCGTTGTAGGCTTTTGAGCCTGAGATGCCCAATGCGGGGCATGCGTTAACAAGAGCGATACCGGTGCAACGCAACACTGCTAACTTAATCTCAGCTCGGCCGAGATCCTCTACGAAAGGACCTCTTGATCTTGACGAGTGAGTCAACATCAATTCAAAGTTCTGCGGTTATTGACTCGGTGTCTAGTGACCCGTTGCTGTCACCCCAACAACAGTCCACGCCCCAGCGCGTGGCTACACATCGGAATAGGATCTCATCGCCACATCCACGCTCATCAACAGCGACTCCAGTTTCACAACTTGGGGAGGCGAAACCTAAAGACTTTTCCTTTCTTCTACGGCCAGAAATTTACCACCCCCTGACGCCACTCAACATTCCTGTCGCATTCCGTAATCCACAAAAGCAGCCCGACCCTGAGGCCCCTATCGAGGAGCTCCTTGCCAGCGGACACTTCAGAGCTGCTGCCATCGCTGCAGTTCAAGAACTCACAGGCTCTGGGGCTAGCGGAAGTATCAGCCCTACGGACTCGAAGAAGATATTTGGGCTTCTTTACACTCGACTAGCATGTCTTACCCTCATTGATGCAACCCCGTTAGCTGCCCAGGAGGTCAAGGCTCTAGAAGATCTCAACGACATTAGGAAGTATGTAGACGAAACTACTGGGGAGCATCTGGTACCCTGGGAACTTAGGGTTCTCAACGTACGCCTCCAGTCCCTTGGCTTTGGCGACTATCGCCGGGCTGTCATGAGCTACCACGACCTCGCCCGCGAAGCCCGGGAGCGTATCAGCAAAGCAGCAGCTCAGCACGATAACTCCGCAAGAGAACTCTGGAAAGCTCGTCTCCACGACCTGGGTATTCAAGTTGCCGGGGCTCTCATTGAGCTCGAGGACCTGACTGGCGCAGCGCATCACCTCAACACCCTGCGAGATCGGGGCGATGGCAAGATGGCGCTCACCAGGGCACTTCTGTGGCTTCAACTGGGCGATGCAGATAGTGCAAGGGCCTGTGCGCGTCAAGCCATGGCCAACGACGAAAACGCCGAGAAGTTAATCTTGGCACTTTGCGACATGGCAGACGCAGAGTACGAAACGGCTCTCGAAGCGTGGAGGGAACTAAAGGAAAGCATGGACGATGAGATGGTTGGTGTCAACACGGCCGTATGCTTATTATACCTTGGGCGGATACAAGAGGTACGTTTCGTGGTCCATACGACTACCAATCAGTGTGCTAAACTTTCTTAGGGACGCGAAATCTTGGAGGGACTCGTAGATTCAGGGCTTTCGTCTCATACTCTATTGTTCAACCTATCGACCATGTATGAACTGTGCACCGAGAGACACAAGAATCTCAAAATCAAGCTTACGGAGCGGATCGCTGGCATGGAAGCTTCGACTGCAGGATGGGAGAAGACAAATAACGACTTTAAGTTGTAGTGGTATACTTAGATAAGGCATGGAAGAGTTTAGGGAAAGTAAAGAGCAACTCATAATGAATTGAGACAATCCTTAGGCAAATACGACAAGTCTTAGATAAAATAAGACGAGACTTAGGTAAACGCTTATAATTCATAGCTAAAAGTTCCCTAAAATCCTACTGGTATTTTACCTAAGGGATGAATGGTTACGGATTTTCTTATTGCGAACCTGACGGGGGCTGACCGATTATGCGTGAAACTCACAAGAATACAAACCAACCATCAACCATGGCAGTCTTGTTTGTTCTTTACCACCCCAGAAACCGAAGAAGCAGGAAGAATGTTACAGAATCAGTGATACTTTCGATTCGTGCACCCCTTCACCCTCGAAACGAACCCAACCTTTGCACGGCTAAAACAGTACAAGCAGAGACCTTTCCCTTTGGTGGTAGCATAGAAATGCTTGTGAGTACGCTGTTCCTCGATTGCCACTGTGCTGTTAGTTCACAACTAAGATCATGATGCTAGGCAGGTAACTCACAGCAAAGTCTAAGCCCAATCATTTTGTCGGGCATGTCAGCGACGTGGCTTAAATGAGAGCACTGCTTCTTCTGGTTGACGAGTTTCTTGCTAAAGTTAAAGAAAGCATCAGAGTTCTGTAGCCAATAGGCAGAAGTTGTGAGTTGCCATGTTTCTTCAGGGTCATCTATCCAATTGAGCTTCGCAAACCAAAAGGCCGAAGCAAAGGTGAAGCGCGAGATCATGTCGTATTTGTCGACAAGGATAGAGATCTTTTGGATCTCAGACGGTTCATAGTCCTTTGTAACAGGATCGGCTCCGTACAGCACGCGGATTGTATTGTAGAAAGCTTGGGCGCTATCGTCAGGAAGCTCGAGAACTATCTCGGGGTCCCCTGGCTTCACGCTCCGCAAGCGGTGGCCTTCTTCAAAGTTTGGCCCAAACATGACCGCGAAGACCGGCGAGATTTCACAGAGGAAACTTGATGAGATCCTGAAGAGGGTTCTGTTGGGGCCCACTGCGAGGATCAGGTCGCCTCCAGGAATGGCATCTTGAACTCCGTTGGCTGGCTCGTCTAAGTTATGTGTGAGAGACTCATTTAAGCTCAGGTTGCTAAGGCTGCTGGTCCAAGCAAAGCGGGCGTCTTGAGAGGAAGGTTGGCCGTCGATAGGACCCATTGTGTCTGTGTGAGAGTTGATAGACTAGGTAGTAACCGGAGCGATATTCGTAGCAAAATGCTTTACTTGTACTTGCGATGTCTCCAGTGATTCAGACGTTTGTGCGAGTTCATGTTGCCTTATCACTCACCTTTGCACCTTGCGATTCAGCCTCATAGGAAGGAGGTGGCTGTCTTTGACAGAGATGTGCGAATGCGGCGCCTATCAGTTAAACCACTTGGACAGTCAAAGGTTAAATAAGGACAGGTTTCCTTCTCTAATTTATGATAAGAGTTATCTAATTCTGGTCTTATTTTACCTAAGACTTGTCGTATTTACCTAAGGCTTGTCTCAATTCACCTAAA